>JABASD010006030.1:0-11048 GCA_019776165.1 Pogonognathellus flavescens
ATATATTGTACAGCTGATGGAAAACTGTCACATATTGTTAAAATTAATATTAGATTCCAATTTTGTGTAATGAATGATATATATTCGAGAAGCACAATAAAATTCTATTCTATTCTATTCATATAGTACGTAACTTATAAAGGTATTTTCTTCCAACTACATAATACATGGATATTAATGAGCTATTCATATACATGACAAGATACTCGCTCACAGTAAGACGTACAGAAACTCTAGTACTCAGAATGTAAACGTTTACAGCTATAATTTAATCTGCCTACAACATAACAACGATATGAAATTACTCTTATTGCATACTGCACGCAAAAATATCAAACAATCCTGTTTGTGAGATTCTGCACTCTATATATACACGTACACGTGAATATCTATTAATTCAGGCAGCAGTTAGTTGCTGCAATGTGTACTACACTGTGCATCATTTCAATATAATATTAATAAACGGGCTACGTGATCGTATTTTCGTTGTAAGTTCCATCGTTTAAACATGTTGGTATTAGGTAGTAACGTAGTAATTCATCAGAAGATATTTGGGAACAAATAAAGCAAAGCAAATTTACACAAAAACGATCGGTAGTGAATTTGTTACTTTTTAAGCTTGACTGTATATTGTGAAGGTTGCTAAAAATAGTACGTAAGCGACTACCAACGCTGATAGCTTTTATACAATAAACTGGGGTCAAACAAGGCCAGACAAATGGCCCGTGCGAAACCACACCGCTGCACAGAGTCGTAGCAATTGGAGGGTAAGGGGTGTCAAATTCTGAAATTTACAATACTGTGAATATTTTCGGCAATTTAGTATACCTAATACAATAAAACCCTTGATACAACTTCTATACAAAATGGAACTATAATGATATAAATTTTAGAAACTCTTTTAGAATTGTTAAATTGCGCTAATTTTACTATTACATAAAAAATGGGGAGAAAAAAATGTACAATAAATAACACATTTTGAAATAGTTAACCCAATGATTGTCATTACATAAATTCACAAAACAAATTAGTGCTATTTCCTTTCACAAATTTTAGCGCTAAGAATAGTGTTTTTTTGCAATTTTGATTTAAGTCCAAAAAAATCGTAATATATGTTGGAAAAAGATCAAATTCAAAATAGTCCGCCACTAAATGAAACTTAGTTATGCAAAATTAAAACTTAGTTTCGATTACTCAACCTTTTCATTTAATGAGGAAATATGCAAAATATTTTTTGGAATCGTACTAAAATACTTCACCGATTAGCCAATTATGTTACAGCCGTTTTGCAGTGTTTCACCTTAGAGCCATTATTTACGGACTTCATTCAATTGATTGCTGGCTGTTTTCATTACCATTATTCCTATTATTTCATATCATTGGTTTCATTATTCGGTCGTGCATCCGAAGACAAATCCTGGGTACGCCCTTGTTTATAGTAATGGGGCAAATTTACTTTGGCTCAAAATTATTAATATACCCACTCGTGGCATGAAATAATGTTTGTTATTTATGCAAAATGGATGGACGGAATTTTAATTTAATCATGGTTATTATTATTATCGTAGCAATTTCAGTGTTTGCTCATGGAGTTTAAGGAATGTGTTATGAATTATCAGACATAATACAGTTTCTGTTAATACAGCAGCTGTAACTTAAGCCCTCTCTCCATATCGAGTTGATCAAAGAAGAACTATCAAGCAGTTGTCAGTAGAATAAAATTGACTTCGCTATTAGGACTTTGGTTGCACGATTTATTAAATAGCAATTATTTTCTTAAAAAAATGTCAGTTTCCGACTATTTCATTTCAATGACAGTTTATTTACGTAAATACTTAAATTGTTGGTTACAAATATTATACTTTCTTGTTTATCTAATAATAGTTTATTAAAACAGTCATTAAAATAATACAGTCGTACCATAATTGTGTTTACACGGGAGTAATATTTTAAAATATAAAACTTACTAACCATGAAACGAATAAAACTAAAACCAGTTCAATTGTGTTTTATTTGGATACACACGCAGTTGTTTATAACAATCAAATTGAATTTTGATTTTTTCGTTATTTTAGCAATAAAAACTGAATTGTAATTTATAGTTACGCTACACTTACATAAATTCTAAAGGTTGACTTTATTTTAGATTGCGAAACATCATTTCATTTATGCAATACCGTTGTATACAAAATTGAAAGCAGTTAAGAAACCGCATACTTAACATTTTTTTCAATAATAGGTAAAATTTCCAAACAATTTGAAAACAAAATGTGACTATAAGTTTTAAAAAATTCATTCATTGATATTTTTCTCATCGATTTTGTATTCATTTTGCAATGCTGCGATTTTGTTAACACGTCGGAAGATTTTTTAATGTTGGTAGTTCCCATAGTTGCAGGAAAATTACAAAATGTGACTTTTGATTATTTATATTCCTATTGGTGAATTACAAAAACCGGTTTAATAATTCGGTTTGACAATATCGTATTATAATGACTACCCACTGGACCCGGACTGCGCTATTCAAATTGTATTCTTTGTGCGACAAAGTTCAATTTGGACCTTATACTTACAATGAAACACTAAAACAAATAGAAATTGTGAAAAATAAAAAACGAATAAATATGTGGTATTTCAGCAATTTTCTCTTAGCGCTTGGAGTCGTGTACTCACTTATATTCTTCTTAGTGCAAATTTTAAACACCAAAGCGCCCTACGGATTGCTTTTGTCAGTATTGATGGTTATCTTAGTGTTCTCCATGTTGGATGCTTTTGTGTGGAACATACCATCGGTGCTCTCGTTTCAAAACACACTTTGTATCTTCAACACGTATCTGCAGTTTGATAGACACTTTTCTAGTAAGTAATTTTCAATTTATTAACTAATATTTTCAAATTTGTCATATTTTCAAATATATTTAAGGAGTTATTTTACTACATAAATCATACGAATCGTTACACATTTTATTTCTAATCTATTTAATTTCTATCTATTGCCATTGAAAAAATCATCCAAAATGTCCATAATATCTACTGTGGCTAAGTTTAAACCGCAATGGTTTTGTCAATCCACCCAATAAATATTTTGCAACAATGTTGTGTTTAAAATTATCATGGATATGGCAACCAATTTAATTTCAAGATGCAATGATCAAGCTTTTCATATTTTTCAGTTGTATTTGAGGAGGAGTTACGCAAACGAAACAGTAACTTTGACATTATTGGATTTATGGCTCATCTTTCCATTCCCATATTCGTCGGCACAGCTACACTTTTCCCTTTCGCGACTTTTCTACTGGAAGAACATCCTCTTACTCCTCTTATAGATGTTCTCGCTCCAAACCTCAAACACAAATTACTTATGCATATAATTTGTGCGATTCTAATTTTCCACGTTTTTTTATTCTGTATTCTCTCGGTCATGCAAAGTTGTCTTTTTGTATATGTATGGTTGCATTCTTTTAACACAATTAGTAAATTGAGTTTATTTAATTTTGTAAATCAGCCAACCCTTCTACAAGAGCGGGATTGTTTGTTCAAAGCTATAAAAATCTACCCCTGCATGTACCTGACTAATTCAGTAGTTAACGAAATTTTGAGAATCGCGTTTCCGACCGGATTATTCGGCATTCAAATTATTCATATTCTAACCATATTTGGAACATTGCGTTTAAATAATCAGTTGGGAATGCCTTTCTACTTATTTATGCCCCTAGTGGTTGTGGCACTAACTCTGACTGAAATATTTGCTATCATACCCATGGCGTATTTTAACAAAAACTCGATTGAGTTCAAACGCAAATGGTATTCCTGCCTGGCCGGCAATCGCTGGACTCGAAGACGCATAAGTTCCTACAGAACACTTAAACTGGAAATTGGCGATTTCTTTTATTTTCAGAATACTACATTCAGCACCTTCATGTGTGTGGTCATTAATTACTCCATCAGTTTATTAATTGGGGTCAAGCTATAAGAAATTATTATTTGCAATATATTATAAAATTGTGATTCAGTCAGAAATTACGGTATACAGTCTAATAATGTGTGCTCAATCAACTTGAGTATAAAATGTATATCTAAATTTAAACATTTCATTAGTTAACAGGTACCTACTGCATTTTGCAGTCAAATGGTTGGATATATCTGTACACTGTTGCAGCAGCGTCAGAAAATATAAAAGCAAATCTTAAGAAAATAAATTGCATTTTTAGAAAACATGTGATTTTATATTATAAAACATTTTTTTACATTTTATATTCATCTATAGTGTTGATACGTTCGCTCTATATGCAAAGGGATACATATGCGGAGGGTTTACTGGTTTTTTCAGTGACATGGTATGAGGTCTAGAGATTCAAGAATTCTTTTCAAATAAGTACAGTCGTTCATTATAGTCAAAAATATTATTTGCTATTATTAAGTCTTAAAATGTATAAGATAGCCATTTTTTGCAGTATCGATTTTTCGAAAAAATAAAAGAGTACACTATGATGCATAAGTCTATGCTAGAGCGTAAGTTTAGCTTCAAATATACACACATTTGTAATCTACGATTCGACTTTCCATTCCATAGTATCTATAGAATACCTCAGAAATTGCAGAGAAATTGTTCGGGTCCCCCAACTCAATGTTAAGCATTCAGTAATTTATTTATTTGTAAATATATAAAAACTAGAGCTGTCAATTTTCCATTTTGTCTGGAACCAAACCAAACCGGAGTCTAAACCCAATCCTAACCAGTCGTCTAAAATATTACTAGTTTTTGATTCTGTATACGTTTGATATATATCAAACTTGCTTTATAATACGCTGAATGTATTTAAGCTTATTCCATACCAACAGTACGTCCATGAATGCAACCATAGGGATCACAAGATATTTAGGATCGTGGTGGCATCATTTTAAGAATTAACTAAACATGCTACCTTTCCACGGGTAGTGCGAATTTTTCTCGAAGTTTTAATATATTTTAGAGCACAAATTGCAATGTGGAAATTGAAGTAAAAAATGGTTACTTTGCTTAGGTTCATTTAAAAAAAAACTTCGTTCAGATTTTCTGTGGGGACATTTATTGGGCGCGTCACTGCAAGGATATATCATATCCTTGAATGACGCGCATTCAACTAGGGGTCCATTGATTTTATTGATTTATGTGGTACATATTGTACCTTTTCTTGAGATTTACCGAACAAGTTTTTTCTGTTTTTTTTGTTAACTGGCAATCTATGCAATATAAATTCTCCTTCTGCTTTGACACTCTGGGACCCTTCACTGTGTCATATTTGTCGCTTTCAAAAAACTATTTCATCATTAAATGTATTGGGAAGAATTCAGTCTTGAACCCAGGTTTAACTTTAGCGCTAAAATGACGTCAAACCACGCCCAAATGACATGCCTAAGTGGCAATGACCACAAAGCCAAATTTCGGTAGGGAAATTGCCCCTATTTCCCCAGCGTTCCGACGCCTATGCATGCAACAACCGACTTGCGGCCACAATTATTAGCCATTTTATATTTGAAATCTTATAGTATCTATAATTTTCTTGAATTACATTAGTCGTGCATTATAGTAGAGACTGAATTTGATAGTTACATACAAAACGTATTTACATTTATCATTTGCTCTAATATAGAAGTATAGTATAACATTACGGTAGCAAATAATAAACTGAAGCCACCAGTTATGTATTGGTCACATTGTGTTATCGTGGGCTATATTTCATTTCTTTAAACATTTCTGGTTTTGATTTCACATTTATGCCGAATAGTCTAAATGTATTCTGAATATTTACAAAATGCAATCTGTCATTATCTGAGTGTATGTAATCAGTTGGCTTTGAACAGGGCAAGTTGGTCCCTGGTCGTCCGAGATGGAAACATTTTATAGAGAAAGTATAGATTAAACAGACTGAGGTTGATTATGATTTAAGAGGAAAGAAAGTATTTCATGAGCATATAATATTTTCATTTAATAGAGAAGTAAATATGATTTTTGTATCAAATTGACAGTATTTCGTAAGAACTTGTTTTATACGCTATATTAACTTAGCTATTGACGCGTTTGTTTTTAAGCTTAATAAAATCGAAAATGTGTTTGCTTATTGCTGGATAGATTTAAATAATAGCAGGTTTGCAATAGTAAATGAAAAAGGTCTTATTACTGGTTCTCCTACTGTCAATTTGGGCAAAGAAGAAATTATTTGCTCGTTTACGTAAAATAAACTGCAATACTTTTAGATCGTTTTATTTCAAATACTTTAGAACTTCTTTTTGCTTTACTTCTCTATAATATATTGATTTTAGCTGAATAATTGTATGATCTTGAGGAAGGTCATGGAAAATTGTAAAATAAATTGCCCGAATCAAATACAAAAGTATCAACTGTCGAAGTTGAATTCGCATTTCTTGTGTAATATATAAAACTAATGTAAATATTTAAAACTTTGTATTTGCTGGTTCTATATTTGGCAGAGAAATCGACTATAATATTTCATGTTCAACCAGCTTGATCTAATCAATTCAATTTCGTGCTCACAACCGTTGAAATGTTGCAAAAATCCGTACATGTAGCATTCCAGTTGTACGATATAATCTGTTGCAAAAGCGGATGGAGTCTTTACGAATTCAAATTCTACAATTGCGTAAAACCCGGATGCATCCCGTTGTCAATCACTGTGACAAAGAAGAAATGGCATAAAGTCTTATTCGTCGGGGGATTTATTATGTCAATTTTAAACATGCTCTTCATTGCGTATCAGATCGTGAAATTCATTTTGTCTGAGCCAGAGGAAATCAACAGTAAGTTCATCATGCTGCTACTGATTCAAGGATCGTTGGATGCTGCATTTGTTTGTATGGTCTCCATTTTAAGAGATATCCACGACGCACCGCAGATCTGCGTCCTGAGTGTACAGGCAGATGTTCTTTTTGACGGTACAAAATATGTATTTATGTTTAATGTATCTATTCATAAACTGTTTTATCAACTACATTTATTATTGATGTGGTTAATAAAATATAATTATATTTAAGAAATTTGAATGTACTTAGCTAATTATCGATACTACTGTCAATGAAACATTACATTTTAATTTCAAATAATAACAATAACATCAGTTCAATATTTTTTTTAGTTTTGAATATGTAATTCCATTTTTTATAAATTTTACTGACGCATTAAATTTATTGATGAACGTGATGAATTAAAATGCGAAAGAGCTATATAATATAATATTTTAAAAACAGACGTGTTCAAAGAGGAGAGGAAGATAATCCATCCAAGTATCTTTAACCGGCTCGTTGGAATCGCTCTGTGCCTGATGTTATTGGGGTTGGCAGGAATAGGCGCACTAATTGTTTTGTTCCTGGTATTTGGTAATAGTTCATTTAGAAGGCCGCTCGCAGAATTTCTCGGATTTCCAAAATCTTTTGGGGACAATATCATATTTCAGGTATGTTTGGGCATGAATTCTATGATGGTGTTCATGTCAAGTCTGTCTGCTATTGCGTTTTATCTAATGGGCGCTGTAGTATTAATCCAAATGATCAATTTTTGGTTAATGCTGTTGGAAAAAATCGAAATTCGAGATGCCCGAGAAAAAAAGGCCTACAGGATCCTTACGCTGATAAATGCAAGAGGTAAATCGTCATGCCGTCCTTCTGAGTACTTCTCTGGTACTATTCGGGCAACTGCTCCTGGTTTTCAACATTTATGGGACAATTAAATTGTCCAATGTGTTGCCTATCAAAAGCTATGCAATTCTGCCTCTATTCACAATGCTTTCAGCAGGTGTTGCTACTGCATTGATTCCACTGGCAGCCAACATGCACACGAGGTCTACAATTCTGATCGAAAAATGGAAAAATAATCCGAACAAATATCTCAGGAAATTTGCAAAGAGTTGCAGACCATTGAGATTGGAAATAACTCCATTCTTCTTTCTGAAGCAAACCACAATTATCGCTTTCCTGCAAATTGCCCTTGAAAACACCATCGATTTAATTCTTTTTCTGGAATAATTTATGGATATACTAGGATACTACTTTCTTGGATGTAATACCTATATTAGCGTTTTGATGATAATGATATTTTACAAACACTGCCGATTCACCATCTTTCTTAGCTCTTAAATTTTTCTTTAAAAATCATGATATAGTTACACCCATTGCATATTGAGGTGGCTCATTTCAGAAAGTCAAGAATGAACAGAGAAAATGACGTATCAATTTTCCAAAATGAAGATATACAATGTAAGTTACTAATAAATGAACAAAAATATGAATGTAAAACAGAATTAAACGACTTCTGTCACTACGATGAAACGATTATGAGAAACGATTATGGAAGTGATAAAATATTGGATGTAATTATGATAATAGAGAGTTGTAATGTTAACGTATAAGTAGTAAGTAACATGCTTGTATTATGCAAATTATTCAGTGCCATGAAAGTGTATGTATTAATAATGTAACAACCTCATCGAGAGGAAGACTAAATAAATAAATAAATAAATGTAATTGCTATGTAAAAGTTACAGGTACAATAGAAATATACAGTAAGTGGCCGTTGTATTAAAATATAATATATATTAGTTTTCGAACTAACTGTAAAAGCTTTTGTGCTTTCAATATAAGCTATTTATAAATAATTAAAGACATGGAAAATAATACACTATATAACTACTTTAGTTTGTGTAATAAATTTCAAAACAATAGGCATCATACACTTTGTTTATTTGTTAAATAATTTAAATCAATAATAGAAGTAAAAAATTTGATCTGCTTTGCCTACCTTATAAGAATATAAATCCATTGCTTTCTTTTACTTTTGGCATTAAACTGGAAAAAATTATTTACAAGTGGCTTTCGTCTTTTTCACGTAATTAATTATTCTACTATTATTACTGGTATAATAAAATAAGTATTTTAAAAATTATTTTGAACATACAATTTGTTAACGCTAATTAGCATAATATTATCTTCATAAGTTTTCAATTACCAACAAACATTCAGGATTGCCTTTAGGGATATCAGTATCATTTCATTTTACTCCGCCATTTTGATTTTTTTCAAATCTCAAATTTTCCTTTTCAGAAAAAAATTTAAACGTCGAATGTTGTTGATCAAAGTAAAGTTATCTTCTAGTAGTTGCCATAGAAATGGCATTGTTGTTAGAAATTTAGTCTCGCACGATTGAATTCGTAGCAATTGTTTTCATGAAATGATATTCATCATTGTTTGATAATTTGATAATATTGATATTAATATACGTATTTATTAACTTCACCGCACTGCTTCGAGTATGAGAAAATTGCTGCCTTATTATTATAGTTATTGTTCTAGAATTCTAAGCAATTATTATACAATTTTATATTTATGAGGCTCTTGGAACGTCACAAATCAATAATATTATATATCATAGTCTACCTAATCCACCTAGTCTATTAAAACTCTTCCATTAAATAATTCAGTGGTAATACTGTTAGTAATATTATATATTAGGAGCAAACTAACCACTAAGCAAATAAAACTATAACCAATTCAATTGTGCTTTATTTAGGTGACGCATTTGTGAGTTGAAATCGAATGGAAGTTCCAAAATTTCATTGTTTTAACAACAAAAAACAATTGATATTTATAAATAAGCAACATTGATATAAACCACAAAGACCGCTTTTCCTTTTGGGTGCGAAACATAATTTTATTTTGCACTTATGATAGTTTAACACATTTGTGTTAAAAAAATCGTAACAGTGCCAAATAATATTGAAAGCTAAATCTTAACACGCCTAAAATTAAAAAACAAATCACTAATAATTTTCTCATCCATGTCCTATCCATTCAGGTTCTCATCTATGTTCTTTGATTTTATTAGCACATCAAAAGACATCTAAGTTAATATTTATAAAATTAGACGAAAGGTGAATTTCGAATATTATAACTAATCATTTTCTGCTAATAACTCGATTGAATTATTTGATAGTTTAGGTTAACTATATTGTTTTAAAATGACTACCCACTGGACCAGAACTGCACTATTCCACTTGTATTCGTTGTGCGACAAACTTAAATTTGGACCTTATACTTACAATAAAACACTGAAGGAAATAGAAATTGTAGAAAATAAACAAAGAATAATTCTGCGGTACTTCAGCAACATTTGCTTAGCGTTTGGAATGGTGTACTGTCTCGCATTCTTCCTTGTGCAAATTTTAAATACCGAAGCACCCTACGGATTCATTCTGTCTATATTGATGGTTATGTTAACCCTCGCCATGCTCTGTGCTATTGTTTGGAACCTCCCTTCAGTGATCTCGTTTCAAAACACAGTTTGCATGTTCAACACGTATCTGCAGTTTGATAGACATTTTTCAAGTAAGTTGTTTTCAATTGATTTGATACTTTAAAATTTGTAACTTTTTTACATACATTTTAAGGAGTTATTTTTACACAGAATATACAAAATATTACACATTTTGAGCAGACGCGTGATTAGAATTGCCGTTTGGGGGATCAAACGGTTATTCGAAGCTGATAAATTCTTTTATCTATGGCTAACGCGAAAAATTAAAACAAAATGGAACTATGCTGGAGACGCCATTATAATTGTGAATAGATTGCGATTTCAATCCATTATCGATTGAACAAAAAAAAAGAATTTCAATCAAAAAGTTTGAGTTAGTATACAATTATTAATTATTCGCACATCTGGTAGCGCTTAACCAAAATGCTCTTAAGCCGGTTGCAAATATATGTTCTATTTTAAATAATTATGAATCTTTAATGTGTGTTTAATGCAAACCTAATAATATCAAGCAAACTTTGGTTGACATTTTAATTTTTTTAGATGTATTTGAAGAGGAGTTACGTCAACGAAGCATTTATTTTGACGTTGTTGGATTTATGGCCCATATTTCCACACCCACATTTATCTGCGCAGCTATACTTTTCCCCTTCTCTACTTTTCAACTGAAAGAGCATCCCCTTAATCCACTTATGGATGTTCTCGCTCCAAACCTCAAAAACAAATTTATTATGAATATAGTTAG
>JABASD010006031.1:0-11047 GCA_019776165.1 Pogonognathellus flavescens
ACAAGGAAACCTACCTAATTACTAATTATAGCAGTTAATACATTTATACATGACCATTATTGTTACGGCAGGTGCAACATTTTAAAAGACCAAAGACAGATTTTCTAAATTTTTAACACTATTGTATCGATTTAGTAAATATTAAATATAAACACAAACACATAATACTGACCTGCTTCCGGAAATAAATGTAATTAGTACGTACTATGTTGTAGATATAACACATTATTGTATCTGTAGGCTATAGTTGAATTAATAAGAAATTAATGGTTAATAGTGATTAAAGATTTGCTGGATAGTGTACCTACCTATGTGTTAGTGTTGGTATTTTACGATTTTTTATACAATTAATGCACAATACTTCCATGGACATTTATAGGAATTACTTGGAAAAACGAATTATCTTCCAAAGTGATTCACATACCAATTAAACCACAAAGCACACAAAAACACAATCAAAACATAACCACTTTAGCAACTATTTTCCTCAGATTGACTTCCTAATAACTATGTATAAATATATGGTTCTTAATTGCAGGATTTTGTTAATAGAGTTGAGAACTATAAACATTTCACACCACGTAAACAAATTGTGTGCGTTTTCTCCGCATATTCCAAGCGAAAAATGAAATTCCTGACAATTTTGTTTTGCTTCACCCTCAGTTTTCTGTCTTCTGAGTCTCACCCTCATGTGAGAGATTTAGGTGAGTTGTATTATATATTACATTCAAATTTTCATACATTCCTAAAAAATTATAAGTTATATGTAATAAGTTATTACATATAACTTAGTAATAACATTTAACGTTCTATCTAACGTTATCTCATCATCGTATAAATTGTAAATCTTAAGTCGCCTCACATTCATATAATAATTTGGAAATTCATTTTTTTGCATATTTTGGTTTATTCTGCAAATTATTTTTATTACAGTAAAGAGTAATGGTGTGACAGATTAATAAAGTGAGTTCATTTTGAAACTATTTATGTTTGCAGATGACTTGAATGTGGACAGCAGCCATATTACTTTATCTGGATTTTCCAGTGGAGGAACATTTGCTCAGCAACTCTTGTTTGCATTTCCAAATCTCTTCAAAGGAATTGCCGTATTTTCACATAGTAATAGCAATAGCTATTTTTTAACCATCATCATAATAAAATATTCTATATGGAAATTGACGTTCCATTGTCTCTTTCAACCATTTTAATTGTTTCTTACTGATTTAAAGCATACTATCGTTGTGGTCCTCCCAATGGAAAACAAGCAGATTACGACAGAGTTTGTACAACTTTGCTGAGTACACCAGTAGACCAACTTTATAACCCGGACAATGTCCATGTTGATATTAGGGACTATGAACGCAGAGGATATATTGGAAGAACGAGTTTGCTAAAAGACAAAAAGCTTTATGTGTACACAGGACTTAGAAATGAACTTTTCAGTCCCGGTAAAACTTCTACTACTATGCTTGTTAGATTTGTCTCAAGAAATTAATCCGTTGTCACTTTATGACCCAGCTCATGTATAATTAATTTTTTCTTTTCCAAATGTTTTTCCAGTTATGAGTCTCAATATTCTCAAAGTTTTCGAAAGATACATACAAAATCCGAAAGCCATTAGAACAAGAGTTCAAGATTCTTCATTAGTTATGGTTAGTAATTTTGTACTTCATCCTTACCTATTTGATAAAAACAAGGCACGCTTTGGAAAATGTTATTTTCATTATTTGTCGTTAATACTCTTTGAGCTTGCATGTTTTTATGTCAAGCTCCATGATATAGACATACTAGAAAAAGTTTATTGCAAAAATAGCAAAAAATCAATCCATAGTAATACAATTCAATATTTTGTCCTTCACTTCAGCCTACGAACAAAGCCGGACCAGAGTGTTCAAAGGATGTCGGTTTAGAAAATCTATTCGTAGGAAACTGTGGTTTTTCTGGAGCGTATGAAGCATTGAATTTTCTCTTGGAACATAAAGTTCGTAATGAACCAAAAAGTGGGTGATTAAATCATTTTTACATTATTTACCTATAAGAAATATCGTATATACCTTGGTAAGATGCAATGAATGATAATTTTTTATGTTGTATAGCTGCTAACCAAGTGCGATTGGGAGAACTTCAAGAATTTGACCAGGAAGAATTTACAAGGGGTATTGATAAACACCAAATGGATACCAAAGGATATTTTTATGTTCCTAGTGGTTGTAAGGGACAATGGAAGCCCTGTTTAGTTCATTTCTTTTTTCATGGATGTTTAAACGGAAGGTACATTATTACCTAATTTGTTTCCATTTCAAATGTAATTTTTATATGTAACTACTCCCACCGAATCCCTTAATTAAGAACGCCTTTAATTGATCATAGACAATTTAATGGGACAAAGTTCGTACGAGACAGCGGATACTTAGAAGTAGCAGAATCAAACGATATCATCATGATTTTTCCTCAAGCATTATCTAGCAGTCCCGAAAACGATATTGGGTGCTGGGATACATTCGGTATCAGTGGAAATTTATACGGTAAAATTTTATTTTCTCTTTGAACTAAATTAAATTATGAGAACATGAACTATTTTGAAAACACTTTGTGTGAAGACTTATTTAAATAAGTCTATCTATTTACAAGCATTTCTGTCTTATTAATTACAGCAACGAATAGAGGGGCTCAGGTATTTGCAGTGAAAAAAATAGTTGACAAAATTATTGGAAATGGTGCAACAACTTACACAGGTCAGACTCAGACAGGTTCGACAAAAGCTCCTTATTCAAACTACCGACCATCTCGAAAAACTTATGTAGGATAAATTTTATTTATTACTTAGTATCTATATTTTGGTTTCGCATATTTTCTAGCACGAAAATGGGAGAGCTATTTAATATTTGTTATGTGCGGGTTAATGATTTCGACAGCCACTTAACTGACTTAACACTGATTTTGTAAATAAATTCAAAAGGAAATATCATAGTATTATTGTTGGGGTTAATGTTAAAAATATTGGAGTTTGTTTCTTGTACAGATTAATTTTTTAAGGTTAATCTGTATTAATAGTTAGCTTTTTAAATATTATACGTTTCAAATAATACAGATGCGATATACAATGGAGCTTCATTTAAATTAACGATTCCGCATACTATGTATGTTAACACTTGTAAATACATAAAAATAAACTGATAAAGATACATCCTATTATAACGTTTGGTAATTACAAATAATTGTTCAGCAGTAAATTTTGTTCGTTTAATCTGCAATATTTATACTGGTTTTATTCCGCACTAAATTGGTAAAAGGTAAGGGTTTTTAATAATAATCATATCTATGCTCGCCATATAGATTATCATAATTAATTACCATTACCTATAGCCTATACCTACCTTAAATCATCTCTTTTACTGATTAGGTAGCCCACTTTAATGATTGAAAATTTGAAGAACCCAATCCAGTTGATTACCAGTAGTAGTATTACCATTGCATGTATCTACAGTATGGAAATAAGGAATGAAACGCTAGTACATACCTAAACGGAAGATCAGGAAGATCAGTGATCTGATCTACTGAGTTAGAAATTGCTTGCCGATTAAAGCATACTGATGTGGGATGGACTATAAATATATATACTTTACTTTAACCACCTATGCAAAATAAAGAAAATGAATTGTGAAGTGCACACATATTTTGTATTTTGATTTATTTGATTTATGACGATTTACAAATGATATCATACACTACTAACACTACTATAATTTTAAAATATAATTTGTAGCATTTATATTTTTTCATGTGTAAAGAAAACAGAATATATAAACATGATTATATTTCCTTTGTGAAGGTAGGTATTAGGTATAACCAAAAAATTACTTATGATTGGGAAACCAATCTAAAATAGACACTTGGCTTGACAATGTCATAATAATATTATCTTAACAGTAATACTAGAATTAATCTAATAAAAATAGATCAAGTAATAATTAATTAAAGATTTACAGTTAAATGTACTTATTTAATAGGTAATAGGTACACACAAAAGTGTGCAATAATATCCATAAGAAAAACTTGAAATAAAACTTGGGATGCTTGGGTAATACATGAGAAACCCGATAGTAATAATAACTTAAATATTATTATAGAAGCACAATAATTACACGTGCTTTATAAGTAATAGCCGTTCTTTGGACGGATGTAGATGTAGCAATTCAATTTAGCCACGAGGCAATGATTACAGGTGAATAATTCCTTTGATATGTATTATAATTAAATCTGTAATGAAGTTTTTTATCGGAATGTTCAACTTATAGAATGTACATTCTGTACCTATACTATAATATTATGTACTTTTATAATTATCATATTAAGACAATCTTTTTTTCAGTCCTACAGACTCGGCGACACCTTCCTTCTTTGAAAATACAATGTGTTTCCTGAACACATCTACTGGATTAGGTACAATATCATCAAAATCTGGAACGATTTCCTTCACTTTATCACACCTATAACCGCCACTTGTGGAAACGATTACGTGTTTTAGAGCAGGGGAAGAATTCATAAAGTTCCAAACAGATTCCTCACTTTCATAAAATTCCAAAAACGGAGCAATTAATGGATGATCTGATGTTTTCAAAACATCTGCGAATTCCTTCATTGATACTACTTTGATTTGTTTGTTAAACTCCTTGGCCAGCTGTAAAACTTCCTTTGGACCTATACGCTCTGGTTTTGCAAGATTGTATAAATCTGATCTAGCTTTGTCGTTGAAAAATAGCTTCAGAGATACCGAAGTGGCCACATCAACAGGTAACGTGAATAAATTTTCAGCGCATTCGGGAAGAATTCCGTAATGTGAACAAATAATGATGACGGCCATAAAATGATTCTTTTCAACAGAATACCGACCTGTGACACTATCCCCTGATAAACTTGGTAATCTGTACACTTGACATGGAATTCCTCGCTTAATAGCTTCGCTTATAAGCTTTTCACTAATACACTTTGATAAAGCATACCCATTTGTCAATCCTTCTCCAAAATTGTCGTCTGCAGGGAAATCCTCTACAATGAACCCATCATCAGCTAATTTATTTGCTGCCATGTGGGAAGTTGGATAATAAATTCTCTTTGTTCTTACTGTGGAAGCAAATTTGAGAATATTCAAGGTGCCCAAAACATTGACTGATCGTACATCGTGGAAAGCGGCAGATTTTTTGTAATTTTCATAATGATTAGCTTTAATAGCGCAATGGAAAACCGCATCAACTGATTGTGCCAATAAATTAAATTTTTCAGGGTTAATGAGGAAGAAAGAGTTGGTTACATCTCCAGTGACACATTCAATTTTGGTCATATCCGTGGATTCCAGTAAATGGTATTTCTTAAGTTTTTCAATCAACCTTAATGTACACCTATTTTGCGTTTTAGCTCGAATTAAGCAATAGATCTTCATTCCTGGCAATTGCGATAGTTGACTTACCAAATAGATTCCTAATGTACCGGTGGCTCCAGTAATTAAAACTGTTTTCACCTCAGACGCCTTAACTAGACCACCGATATTTTTAATGTCATCGGGAAGAATGCAATCTTCCCGGCACAATTTGGATAATTGAGCAGCCTCCTCCTGAGCTGTGGATTTGTCTGACACTGCCACTGTACTCCTGGTATTATCAGTAGAAGTGCCTTCATCAAAAACGATGGAAAATGTTTGTTCGGCTAAATAATTACTAAGACTGGATAAATTGGGGTAATCCATCAATGATGTTGCATTCAAAGTTAAATATTTTCCAAAAACATTTTGAAGACGATTTCTCATTTCAACCGCCATCAAAGAATCCATTCCCATATCTTTGAAATTTTGATGTTCATCAATAGGCTCTTCATCAGCCAATTTCAATGTTAGTCTAATTGCCTTTTCCAATAATTTCTGAACCACGTCAACCCGCTTTTCTTTTTCAGTTTCTTTAATTTCATTCCAGAATTTCTCACATTCTGCCGAGCTCATACTCAAATTTTCAGCGTCCACTCCGTCGGACAGCTCAGATCCGTAGATGAGCAAATGCTTAAAATAATGCATAAAAGCTCTTGCATCGTGAATTTCCATAGCTGCTACTTGAGTGATGTGATGTCTCATAATTGCTCTCAAGGAACCGATTCCAAGTTTTGGACTAAACGGTTTCACACCAAATGCACCTTCTTTGCCCAAGCCTAAGTTAGCTGCAGCCCCCACTTCTCCCCAAATACCCCAATTGATAGTTTGGGCGGGTAAACCTATCGACATTCTGTAATGGGCGAAAGTATCCATGAAACAATTTGCAGCAGCGTGATTTGCCTGACTCAGAGGACCGAATAAAGCAGCCCCTGATGAAAACAAAACGAAATATTGTAACTCGTAATCCTTCGTCAGATTGTGCAGATTCCAGGTTCCGTCCACTTTAGCATTAAATGCAGTTAAAAATTTCTCCCACGTTTGATTTGATATCACAGCGTCAGAAAGAGTCCCTGCGCCATGAATGATTCCCCGCAAAGGAGGTAAACCTAACTCCTTGTTTTTAATAGTTTCCAACAAATTCGCAAGTTGTTCCTTCTTACCTACATCTACCTGGAAAGTTGAAATATGCATTCCTTTGTTATTTAAGCCATCAATCACTGCCTGAGTTTCTGGGGTCGGTTCCTTTCTCCCAATGAGGACAATGTGCTTTGCCCCGACATTTGACATCCACTTTGTAACTTCCATTCCAATTCCACCCAGACCTCCAGTAATTAAATAAGTGCTCTCATCATTAAACAATCTCTCCTTAATCTGAAGTTGGGAATTCAAATAATTAATTTTGGGCATTGTTATTACGATCTTTCCAATCTGCAACGCTTTTTGGAAATGCAACAAAGCTTCCACAGATTGAGTGACATCAAACTGTGTGTATGGAAGAGGTCTGTATACACCTTTTGTTATGTATTTCTCCACCGTATTAAGGACTGTAGGATCAGTGGAAATATTTGTTTCTAAGTTTACAACCGAATAGGCAACATCCGGACGTAACTCTTTTACTTCCTCAGGTGTCCATATTTGAATTTTACTCATTTCAACGAAACGAGCGTTAGGTTTGCAAACTTTTAAACTGGTTTCTTTCATGTTGGGACCAGTCAGAGAATTTAAAACCATATCAACCCCAACACCATTTGTAACACGCATAATATCATCCCCGAAACTTGTATTTCTTGAGTGGAACACGTGTTCTATTCCCAAATCGTGAAGATACTTCCTTTTCCTCCGACTTCCTGCTGTTCCAATTACTTTTGCTCCCAAATGTTTACAGATTTGAATTGCTGCTAAACCAACCCCACCTGAAGCTACATGGACCAAAACCGTTTCTCCTGCTTGTATGTTAGCTACGTCGATCAAGCAATGATGAGCCGTGAAAAATGTGCATGGCATTGTTGCAGCTTGTGCAAATGTCATACTTGAAGGTTTATTGATGATGGTATTTTCAGCGACAAGTACGTGACTAGCCACTGCTGTTACGTTAGTGAACCCAAACACATCCTCACCTACTGCATATTTAGTTACACATTTCCCTACTCGTGTAACAGTTCCTGAAAACTCCATTCCAATACTGTTGTAAGTAAAGTGGAATCCTTCAGGTCGTAGAATAACAAATACATCTCGGAAATTGAGACCAGCAGCACGTACTTCAACCTCTAATATATCATCAGGGAGGTTCTCGCATTTAGTTTGAGGAACAAGAAGTAAATCATGAAACGACCGACTTTCTGGCATTTGTAAAACGTATTGTTCAGATTTAGGAATGACCAAAGGAGTAGGAAGTGGAGCGTGTTTATTCAAGCGAGTTAAAATTCTTTTTCCATTTCTGTAACATATTTCGAATTCAGTAGTATTGCTCCATATTTCAAAAAGCAGTTCTTTAACAGCGCTTTCTTCATCACTTTGGTCGGGATCCATATCAAAAACAAATCCGTTGATTGAGTGCTCAATTAAAAAGCTTAATAAGAATCCGCGAAGGACTGAACCTCCCAATGAGTGTACGATCTGATCCCCAATAACCCTATTACCCTTCGTAACCAAACAGAGCTTCACCTTAGCTTTCGATACTAAATATTGACTCAGGTGAAGGAAAGCACCTGAGATATATTCCTGGTTTATTTCTCCCAACGCCCATAAAAACACAACACCTTCAATCGCATGTGAGTCCTCCTCTAAGGTTTTAAACATGTCGGTGAAATGTTCTTTACTTATTCCATGGACAGTGAAATTCAATTTATCATCTGAACAAGAATACTTTGTTGATTTTCTAACTGTGACAACCGTTTTTCCTACTCTTTTCAGTTGTTCGAAGACCAAAGAGCTAATATTCTCTCCATTTGAAAAGACGACCCACGAGGATTTCTCTTTTTGTATAGAGTGTGGAGATGGTGTGAAATCAATGATTTCATTGCTTGCTTTACCAACAATAATACCAAGTAAATTACTCCAAGCTTCTACAACAGTGGTCTCAACGAACCCGTTTGTTTTAAGCACAGTACTCCACTGGTCAGGATATAACATTGGATGTTCACCTCTCAATTCGAAATCTTTCATTCTCCAAAAACCTTCTAGAATACCAAAAGACAGGTCGACGTGACGACATGGCTGCAATATTTCTCCTGCGAGCAAAATTCCTCCAGGAGCCATTAAGTGTCTTATATGCTTTATAGAGTCCACGATTCTTTCAGTTGCGTGAATGACGTTGATTGCAATTACAATGTCGTAGTGATTGGGTGCAAAATTTTGGGACTTGGGCTCTTTCTCTAAATTGAGTAATTCATACTCCATGCCGGGTACATCTTTAAACATTTCTTTTGCGTCAGACAAGAACTGTGGAGAAATATCTGTAAATGTGTACAAAAACGGAATCTTTTTCTCTTGCAAAAGAGGAATCACAACTCTGGTTGTTCCGCCTGTACCGGCTCCTACTTCAAGAATACGTAAAACTTCACCAGGACTTTTCGTGGCCAAATGTGAAAACAAAGATTCGATTATTTTAGCCGAATGCTCATTCACTTTCATGGTGTATGGAGCTTTGGTGTAAAAATCTTCCGCACTCGTGCCCTCACCTTCTTTTGGAAACAAAACTGAAAGTGGGGTGCATTTACCTTGCAAAATGTCTGACAGTTTATCGCCCACCTGCACCGTTATTAGTAAATCGGTTTCATTGCAATAAACAGATTCACTAATTTGTATCTTGGCTTTGCCAGGCAAATTGTCTTCTACATCGGTGTACTGGGGCATTTGAATTACCTTCCAAGTTTTTCCAAATTCTGTTCGTTGAACCTCAAGAATATTTTCTTCTGCTAGCATATCTAAAAGTCGATTTACATACGGTTCGTGTTGAATTAAAATACCATACTTGACAAGAAAATCACGAAGTTCAATTACGTTATTTAATACAGGCTTCCATCCAAGTTGATAAAACGAATGCAAAATTGCTAAGAATACAACATTATTCAGCAATTCATGTGCTCTACGATAATCCTCGAAGCCTTTTCTAGACACCAAAATTGAATCCATCAATTTTTCTTCCAGATTCTCGATACTGTCAATTTCCTGCAAATTTACACGGGACATCAATGGTCCTAACTTGTGACGAAAAACTTCTTCGTACAGACCTGTAATTTCTCTTTTATGGTAAGTCAGTGCATTTGTGAAACCGTGAATAGATGTTTGAATTAAACTTACACCCCTCATGGAAGCTAATTGTTCCCCTAGTTCGTTCAGCATTAAGATATCCACAACGTCCTTTTCCGGGACTTTAATGTAAGCGTAAACTCGCTCCGGGGTTTTATGTGGATAAATCACAAACTTTTCTACTCCAACGGGAACCATCATAGCTGCAGGCCCTCTCAAATCCTTAGCAGCTTGCATACCTCCTACTTGAATAAGGGCATCTAAAATGATTGGATGACAGATGTATTGATGAGTCTCTTCAGTGCAGATAATTTCAGCTATAACTTCATCTGTTCCTCTCCAAAATGTTTTCACACTCTGGAAACATGGACCTAACTGAACACCAAGCTCGTGAGACTGTTTATAAAAGTCAGCGGTGGAAGTTTCCACGTTGCAACGTTTTTTAATGGAATCTACATTGAAAGTTTCTGAAGGGAGTAATGAAGTGAAAGCTGTGAATCTGCCTCGTGCATGGCGTCTCCAGACAACATTAGCATCAGCGTCGGTGTCTTTGTTGTAAATTCCGATCTCCATCTCGGGAGATTTACTTTCAGAAACTTCGAATGCAGCAGGAGCTGCTACTTCTCCCTCTGCTAATGGAGCTCTCGTTACCACAACTTGTGTTTGACACAGTTTATCGGGCTCAATCTCAAGAGCAGCTTCAATATTGAAATCCTCCACAACCAATGTGTTAGAAGGTGTAACAAAATGAGAGTAACCACTTGTAGCAATGTGACCGGATGCTAAAAGCATTTCTAAGAATCCGGCACCCGGTAAAATAAACCTGTCTGCAACTTTGTGATCATTTAGATATTGTAACTGATCCATGTTAATTGTATGTTCGTAGAAATAGTCATTTGAAACGAGGGAGAGACTTTTACCCAGAAGTGGGTGCAAAACACTTAATTTGAAGACGTCGTTAGTAGTTTGAACCCAATATTTTTGTCTTTGGAATGGATAATTGGGAAGCTGAACCTTCGAGGCAGGAAAAGTGGAATAGTAATCCTTCCAATTAATATCAAATCCATTGACAAATAATTTGGAAATGCTGGACATAATTGTGACCCACTCATCCTCTGATTTCCTAATTGTGGGAACCCAGGCGCACTCTGTGGCTTTTTCTCCGTTGAGATTTGTCATTCCTAACGCCAATAAAATTGGTTGAGGACCAACTTCGATAAAGACGCGAGCACCTTGCTCATATAAAGTGTCAATACTCTGTTTAAAGTTGACTGGATCCCTTGCATGTTTTTGCCAATATTTTGCGTTGAAATCGCAAGCTTCCAGTAACTTTCCTGATGCTCCGGAGATATAACCACATTTAGGAGGATTATTTGA
>JABASD010006032.1:0-11046 GCA_019776165.1 Pogonognathellus flavescens
CTAGAAAAAAACTGAAAAAAACGTACATAGGCATTACTATGCTGTAGCTATTCCGAAAATTTCAGCTGTTTTGGTTGTAAAATGACTGAATGGGAGCCCGCACAAATTTAAAATTATGATATTCGCCCCTTCCCCATATAAGGGGTAATGTGAAAAATTAATATTTTTTGAAATACCTTTGAAACATGATCTATCAAATAAGCTTAGTGTTATTAATTTATTATTTTAATAAAGCTTAATTTTTGCAATACTGAATTCCTAGCGTGGACCAATCAGACGATAAACCGTCATGTATTGTCTATTGAAGCTCAATTAAATATAGCAGGAAACTTTGAAAACCTTTTTAATTCCGATTTTTAATCAAAACACTACCGTTTAATTTTAGTGCGATTAGTCAGTCGAACATGTATTTCTAAAACAAAAAAAATTAACTTCAAACACCTTTTTGAAATAAATGATGACTCTCCCGATTTCGTTTCGACGAATTTCTGAATTTTTTATTTGGTTTTCTTTCTATATTAAACCGCGCGAGATAATATTGACATGTGTTGTACTATATATTAGTTTTAATAAATAATATGTAATTGAACATGAAACATAAGATAAGAAACCATACAGGTTTCGTCAATGCATCATGCAAATTAATCGCATTAAAAGTAAATGTCAGATATAATTTTGTATTAACTGGTCAGGGCTTACATTTACTTCTACCATCAATTGCATATCTGGCAGTACGTTCACGTTAATATTTATTTTTATTTGGTGTGGGATGTGCGGGATTTTTCTCGTTCCGTTCAAAAGAACAACAGGAATTGCAGAGCTCAGTGACTAATTGCATGATTCCTCACAAGTTTGAAGTGTTGTTGATTAGATAACGGCGTGTTCTTTAGGGTGCCATTTTGAAAATTGCAATTTTAACTAGTCGCACTATACAACAGTATTGAAATAAACAACAATCCAAAATTCAATGATTGTGCCAACAAACTTAACTAATAATTAAACAAAAGATTTAAACAGTGATTTGTGCAGTGACTTAAGCAGTGAAAATTTTGTTACTTTTGGCGTTTGGATTCAGTAATTGGGTTTCTTCTCACAGTCACAACTGTAAGTACTAAATATTAAATATCAAGTCACATCATGCATACTAGGCACTAGGTCACATATAAAGTACTCTGCATTTCCAACTGTCAAAAAGTGTAATCATAATTTTATTGGTGTGAAAATAAAATTTGAATTATTATTAAGTAGCGTAAGCTACTTTAATAAGAATGGTGTCTACGTCTGTCCGTCCATCTGTCCGTGATTGGTATAACTTTCGAACGGATGAATACAATTCAAACTTCCCATACCTGATCTCTAGGTCACAACGAAAGTTGCATTGAAAAATGGGGTCAACTGGTGACATTTAACATTTTGTAATGGTAGCCACTTTATAGGAACGTTCTGTCTGTCAGTTCATCATGCAATTCGATATCTTGACCCTGAATCAACTTAATTCGTTCATAGTTTGTCATATAATTTGGTAACAACCATTTACAACTCATATGACAACAATGGTTGGTAAATTTATAAATCAACAGTAAATAATCGTTATTTAGCATTGGTAATAGTAATTGTGTATCTTACGCTACTTTATTACATCCGTTTTGAAAGGTTTAATTTTATTTGGTATGGGCGGGATCGCTTCCCTTGTTTGGGGTGAATACCTCCATAAGGGAAATGTTTATCTTTTGAGCAATTTGGGGGGTCATGGGCACCCCTTGACACCACTCTAGATACACCCTTGTCGAGTTGCATTAGTTTAAACGCAAATTTTATATCAAATATTACAAAACATTACTGGTTTCCAGTTTCCACCCAAAAATGGTGAATAATATATCCCTTTCAGGGTTTCTTTCTTTTACAAATAAATGGGTACCTGGTCTCACTTGTGTCATAAAAACACTTCTCAAATACAAATGTATATAATGACTGAACCATGATCAAAACTATTAACCGCATATTGCGCATATACATTAAATATTGCAATATTTGTGGTTAATGCTATGGACATTTGCGCCATTTAGGTAACCTTCTATACCTACCAGGATGAACGGTTAAAGTAAATGTAGGAAGGTATATAAATGGTAAAATGCGAAATACATTGCGACATATTCTGAAATTGACACTTTTTATTACAGTTATTACATTGGATGTCATACCAAATTAGTTAAGTGGAGTGCTAGACACACACTAGACCAAAACATAAAACATGGAAAGTTCAAGTGAAGAAGAAGGAGATGAACTTCAAACAAATATAAATTACCTGGCAGCTAATATCACTAATTTGGATGGAATTTTGCTTCGGCTTCTTGCAAAAAAGATAATATCATTCAGTGAGAAAGAAATAATAGTAAGTAAAATTTGATTTTCAATTTTAGCTGTTTATTAATTTTGTTGCCCACCGAAAATATCCTTAAGTATTCGAATTTATTCTCTAGCAGTGGCCTGAAAAAAAGTATCTCACAATTTGTTTTTTGTAGAAAAATGTCAAACTGAATGAAAATCCGAGACGCATTTTTAAACTTTTAACTTCGATACTAACAATTAAATAATATTTTCTCCGAAAATTTTAGAGACAGAAACCGAAAAAAACAAATTTTAGGAGTAATTCGTAGTAAAATCGGAGATAGATTAAATGAGGTTAACTAATATTTAAATTCATTCGGAAATTTATATTTGATAGCCACAAATGACAACCTTTCTGTTTTCATAAATATTAGTGATGACGTATGATGAGAAGTTAAATTTGAATATTGATCCATCGGTCAACTATTTCACTACCTTTGCCTTGTATTAAAATATCTACTGTGTTAAAAAAAAATATTGAATGTAATTTAAAAACTGCTGTGTTGGGTAAATTTCAATGACGAAAGTAAAATGCAACAACTTTTGAATAGGCAATCGAACAGCGTTTGAATTATTATTGCGTTTCTAAAACTGAAAAAGTAAGGTCTAATATTTAGTAATAATCTAATATTCCGCTGCATTGACTGCGAAAAATATATTATTGTAAATTAAGACGGTAAAAATAAATATTACTCAAAATTTACGAAATATTTTAGGAAAGCAAAATTGGCGTCTCCAATCAAGTTTGTAAATTGTGTGAACTGCTGCTACGAAAAGATTGGAAACGAACAAAGGTAATATTCCTAAAGATTTTGAGAAAAACTGGCAATGGGCACTGCGTCGATAGGATTGATAATAAGCAAAAGAATGACACAGTAAACATTGTTCCGCAACCTAGCAATTCAAAACATTTTGATACAAGAACTAAATTAGTAGTTCAGAAAAAACCACATTCCATAGACGGCGATACAACAGATCCAGCTTCAGATAACCCAACAAGTCAGCAGAAAACGGTTATCCTTCCTTCCAAATGGTGGCCGGAAGAGAAAAATCTTCCCAAATCATTTTACGAAAGGAAAACAAATGGCGACCTTCTTGTTGAAAACTTGAAGAAAATTTTGACAAGCAATGATGACTGCAGGACTGTAATTACTTCGAAATTGGCACTGTCAGGGCTGGGAGGTATTGGGAAAACCACAATCGCAAAATCATTTGCGCATCATTTCGAAAATAATTACGATCATATTCTGTGGATAGATTGTGGTGAGGGTGGTCTTTCCAAATCATTTGTCAAACTGGCAAAGGCATTGGGTGTTATTAATGTATCCGAAGATCACCTAAGAGATTTAGCAATAGAGACTTTCAAAATTTTGAAAGAATCAACTTGTCTGTTTATTTACGACAATGCTGAATGCTACGTTGGTCAAGATGGAATTAAGGACGTTTTACCGAAAGATAACATCAAATTTCACACCATTATTACTTCTCGCAACAGAGAATGGGGAAACAAAAATGGCGATGGAGAAATCCCTCGGTTTGATTTGAATGTCTTTGACGAGACGGAAAGCGTTACCTTCTTAGACGAAAATTTAAAAACTTGTCTGGACAAAAGCGAAAGAAAATTGGAAACCATTTGTCAACTACTTGGTCATTTGCCTTTGGCGTTACAAATTGCAATTGCAACTATCAATCGACGTAATATGACTTGTTCCGAATACATAAACAGAATCCAAAAAGTCGACTCCATTATTTTCTCCAACTTTGACGATTACGAAAAAACAATTAATAAAACGATGGAAGTATCTTTAAATTTTATCCTTAATCACGAAAACATTTATGGAAAACTGGCTTACAATATTTTAACAACCTTTGGCTACATCACGCCAGATGATGTCATTTCCGGATTCTTTGAATTCATTGAAAGCAAAACCACAGCAGAAATAAATGAAGCAACTGATTTACTTGAGTGCTATTCCCTCGTCTCAAAAGCAATTGTATCTTCTATGATACGCAGTCTAAGTATTCATAGACTGCTACAACAAGTTATGCGACACAACACATACAATACAAGAAATGAAACATTAACTCGCATACTGAATTGCAAAGGTTTCTTGGAATACAAATTAATTCCGTTCAGCTACGCTGACGACAAACTTAAGTTAATGTTCCCTAAAATACGTAACGAATTATCCAACAAAGTAAACTTGACGGCGTTATTGAAGGATAAGCGCTTTAAAGAGAGTGTAGAATTGGCTCGCATAATCAAACACTTGAAAAGTACACCTACTTCTCGTTTCAACTACGCTGTCTGTCTTAACTATAATTTTGAAACGGATGAAGCAAAAGCAATTTTGCTAGAGTTGTATAGAATATCAGATACACAGCATGAAAGGAATTTTACCAAACAAGGGTATGTCAATGCGATGGGGATAGTAAAAAATTCTAAAACATTGGCAAAAGAAGTGGTTGCAGGACAACTGTTTCTCATTTATGCGAGTGAGGAAGACGCAGAAAGCGCCTGTAAAATTTTGTTAGAAACCCAAAAGGCAATAATTCCTGCCTCATATTTTCCGGACCTTCTACTTTCTTTCAATCTCATACTCTCCAAATATTCAATAATTGTAAATTATCAAGGTGACAAATTTGGAGAATTGTTTCTTGACAAAAGCAAATCAACAAAATTTGTGGAATTGAAATCCTTTTATGTTAATGCAGACACTAAACTTCCGGTGAACGTAAAAAATTTAAAATTGACTAATTCATGCTTGCCAGAGTGGAACATATATACGATCCATTCTCTCACCATCAAAAACAGCGAATTAAAACTGCGTGTAGGAAATGTAGAGTCATCTAATTTTAAATCTTTAACCAATGAACTCAGAACTGTTTGCGTGCTCCACAATATATTAGCGTTCAGAAATATTAAACAGTTTGAAACAGATGACTCCTTGGCACACTTTGGTAACAAAAGTACTGAAAACATGGAGCGTTCTGAGAATCCAGCTTTAATTTTTAAGTACATAATGAAATTGTTGTCGATACATCAAACTCCCTCTTTCTCACTAAAATCAACTGAGAAGAACATTATTTCGTTTTTGTTTCCCAATAACGGAATAAATAAAACAGCAGAATTTACCAATTTTTCTTTCAGTACAAAATTTGATATTCCTATACAGTTTGATCTCCTTAAGGTTAGTCGTTTATATATTAAAAATAGTACACTGTATATAGATTCCAAAGTGATGGATCAGTTGGAAGCGACAAATGTTGACTATGCATTCAATTATCTGTTTAATGGAATGCTCAATTTAGTAAACATCAAGGATATAGAAATAGACAATTTGTCGGTTCAAATTGTAGGATTAATTTCTAACGAAATCAGGGGGAAAAAACTGTTTGTGAAATATCTCATCCAATGGCTCACTTCAAAAGTTATTCCTAATTTCTCGCTAAAACTAGGAAACTTTCTTAATGTTTCACTGTCTTCCCATATAGAAAGTATGAATAGAACAATAGACTTTAGCTATTTTTACTTCACACCGTGCTTCGGATGCCATATGCAGTGGGATGACTTAAGGTTCCAACTTGTAACTATTAAAAATAACACCCTTTATATACAGTTGAAAGAGATTGACCAACTGGACAACGCGAAATATAAAAGTAAAATTATTGTTGACATTTCCGAAATATTACATTTAGCAAATGTAAAGCAATTACGAGCAGAATATTTAGCGGTTCATATTGATGGTTCGAATTCTAAAAAACTGAGACAGAAAAAAATTCAATTCATTCTTAAATGCATCATTCGATGGTTCAATTTAAATGAAATTCCTAATTTCTCAGCAAAGGTTAGTGGCGCGTACGATATTTCACTGTCATTAAAAAATGAGGAAATAAATAAAACAGCAGAATTTACCAATTTTTCTTTCAGTATAAGCTTTGATATTCCTACACAGTTTAATATTGTTAAGCTGAGTCGTTTATATATTAAAAATAGTACACTGCATATAGAGTCCAAAGTGCTCGTCCAGTTGGAAGCGACAAAATGTTGATTCCACATTCAATGATCTGTTTAATGGAGTGTTCAATCTAGGAAACATCAACAATATAGAAATAGATAATTTGTCAGTTCAAATTGTCGGCTTAATTTCTAACGAAATGAGCGGAAAAGAACTGCTTGTGAAATATCTCATCCAATGGCTCACTTCAAAAAATATTCCTAATTTCTCGCTAAAACTAGGAAATTTTCTTAATGTTTCACTGTCTTCTCATAATGAAAATATGAATGGAACAATAGATTTTAGCTATTTTTACTTCACACCGTGCTTTGGATGCCATATGCAGTGGGATGACTTAAGATTCCAACTTGTAACTATTAAAAATAACACCCTTTATATACAGTTGAAAGAGATTGACCAACTGGACAACGCAAAATATAAACGTAAAATTATTGTTGACTTTTCCGAAATATTACATTTAGCAAATGTAAAGCAATTACGAACCGAATATTTAGCGGTTCATATTGATGGTTCAAACTCTAAAAAACTGAGACAGAAAAAAATTCAACTCATTCTTAACTGCATCATTAGATGGTTCAATTCAAATGAAATTCATAATTACTCAGCAAAGGTTAGTGACGCTTTAGATATTTCACTCTCATTAAATAATGACGAAATAAATAAAATTATGGAGTTTAGTAAATTTTCATTTAATTTGGATTTTACAATTTTTGCTGACTGGACTGTGCAAGAAATGGATCTCGCAATCATAAGACAGAGTAACGTTTTTATTGATACTGCAGCTGTCCGAAAATTAGAAGCTGTAAAAATTGAATATCGATTCAAATTGATCTTTGAGCAGTTATTACATGTCAAAAGAATCAAACTGTTGCAATTTGATAACATGACTATTACTATTATAGGTGCAGATTGTATACAAGCAAGGGAAAATCAATTGCAATTGATTTATAGTTACTTCTTCCATTGGCTTTTTTCAGAACCAAGAAATTATCGCTACTCATTGAAACTCAGTGACGTTTTAAATATTTCATTGTCATCGCATGACGACACAATGAAAAAAATTGTCGAAATCGATCGATTTTCTCTTCATATGGATTCTGAAATATTTTCTGATCTAACAATGCATGAGGTCGATCTCGCAACTTTAAAAGATTGTAAGGTACATATCAATGCAGCATCTATTAGGCAATCAGAAGCTCTAAAAATTGAATCCAGATTCAATTTCATATTTGCGAAATTGTTAAATGTTAGGCATATCGAACAGATAGAAATTGAAAATGTGTCGATTATCATTCACGATTCAGATGTTTCCAAACCACAGCAATCCGAAAATGAGAACTTGCTACTCAAATACGTCCTATCATGGCTTGCTATAAAGAAAATTCCTAATTTTCTTTTATTTTACTCCGGCTTTCTTAACATTTCTATATCCGACAATAATGACAAATTTGGAAGATTATTGGTAATGAGTAAGCCAACAAGTATCACTGATATTAAGCTTTCTCGTCCTTTAAATGAATTAACACAATCAAAAGTAACAGCGATTTTGCCATTACCCAACTTTGTAGTAATGGATGGAAGACAAAGAGCGGCTTTTCATGCGAATGATATTAAAGATAATAAAGTCGGAACATTGTTTATGGTGAAACAAATGCGGCTTGAATTAATTACTGACATTTTAAATTTTCCTAGACAGTCCAGTTACCATTTAATTTTAAATGGAAAGGAAAACAATTTTTCCTTAACTATTGAACAGGAAGCGGAAATTACACACGCAACGTATTTTGTAACAATTTATGTTGCTAAAGAAGCGGGGATATTTCAAAATAGTTTCGAAGGAATGGAATTGCCCGACGTTCAGTTAATGACCCCAGTTGAAGTTGTCATTAACAAACTGACGTTGATAAACGTGAAAATTGATTTGTCACAACCTTTAACTGTAAATGAACTGGTTTTGGATGACGTAAGTTTTTTTGAATCGAGAAGTGCTAATTGGAACATTAACAAGTTGCATGTACGAAATATGAATTTTGTAGAGAGATATGAAATGCATGTCACAGAAATGACATTTGAAGGTAATAAACATTTACTTGACATTTCAGTTCTTCCAACTCACTTAAACAAACTAACTGTGAATAATTACGAGTTAATGATAAATTCAGACACTTCAGATGGAGACTTTGCTTTTACAACAAATTTAAAGGAGATAAAATTAAATAATGTTCGAATAAATTGGAGGGGTGAAAATGATTTGAGGGACATTTCCCATTTACTTCCATCAAATCTCAACAAATTGATTATTAATTGTTCTTATGAGTGTCATTTGACTGTTTCTTTGAGTAGTGTATGTTCAGTTGCATCTCTTGATTTAAATAATTGTAATTTGATTATAAATCCCCACACTCGTATTGCTTCAAAAGAATTGACTTTAAAGTATGTTAATTTTATTGACGAAAATAGAACAACAATTCCATCCATTCATGCAGATGACTTTATCGATTCGAGTCAAATGGAAAAATTATATTTCCATAATAATAAAGGACTTTCTGTTACTTTGAGTTTCATAAGATCGATTCAATCGGTTTATTTAAATAATTGTAATTTGATTATAAATCCCCACACTCGTATTGCTTCAAAAGAATTGACTTTAACGTGTGTTAATTTTATTGACGAAAATGGAACACCAATTCCATCGATTCGTGCAGATGACTTTATAGACTTTGGTCAAATGCAAAAACTAGATTTACATAATTTTTTTCTATTATTTATATGTGGTACGAAGGAACTTTCCGTTTCTCTGAGTAGCATACGGTCAATTCAATCGGTAAATTTAAATCGTATTAATTTAATTATAAATCCCCACACTCGTATTGCTTCAAAAGAATTGACTTTAAAGTATGTTAATTTTATTGACGAAAAATGAAAAACGAATTCCCTCAATTCGTGCAAATGACTTTATAGACTTTAGTGAAATGGAAAAACTAGATTTAAATTTTAATAATGGACTATCTATAATTAAAAGTGAAACAGAAAGGATAAACAAAGTATTCTTAGGTACTACAAAAATAGAATAAAAGTAATTGGGTAAATGTTAAATGTTTCTTTATTTTGGGAAATAAATCAGAGGAAATTTACATTAATGGGAGATGTTAGAAGGGGTTTGTAACTCTTGTTAGGAAATAATTCTTGAAAAAGATGGTGAAGGACATATAGGGGAAAACAGTATAACAAAATGGGAAAAACATAATAATGAAAAGCGGAAAATATTAAAATGAAAAGGAGAAACTTCAAAATGAAAAAGGAACATTTTAAAATGAGAAGGGGAAACTTTAAACTCAAAAGGGGAAACTCTAAAATGAAAAGGGGAAACTTTAATATAAAAGGGGAAATAGTATAATGAAAAAGGAAAAATATTATAACGAAAGGGGGAAAATGACAATCGAATGGTAAAAATATAATATTGAAAAGTGGGAAATATTATAATGAAAAGGGGAAACTTTAAAATGAAATAAGGAGACTTAAAAAGAAAAGGGGAAACTTTAAAAAAGGGGAAATTTAAAATAAAATATGAAGACTTTAAAAGAAAAGGGGAAACTTTAAAATGAAAAGGGGAAATTTAAAATGAAAAGGGGAAATTTAAAATGAAAAGGGGAAACTTTAAAATGAAAAGGGTAAACTTTAAAATGAACAGGGGAAACTTTAAAAAGGAAAGGGGAAACTTTAAAATGAAAAGGGAAAACTTTTAATTGTAAAGGGGAAACTTTAAAATGAAAAGGGGGAACTTTAAAATGAAAAAGGGAATCTTTAAAATGAAAAAGGGAAGTAGATCTTCATTTTATAACATATTTTTCCATTTTTTGTTAGATTTTCCCCTTTTCATTAGATTTTCCCATTTTCATTAGATTTTCCCCTTTTCATTAGATTTTCCCCTTTTCATTAGATTTTTTCCCTTTCATTAGATTTTCCCCTTTTCATTAGATTTTCCCCTTTTCATCAGATTTTCCCCTTTTCATTAGATTTCCCCTTTTCATCAGATTTTCCCCTTTTCATTAGATTTTCCCCTTTTCATAAGATTTTCCCCTTTTCATTATTATTCAATTTCCCCTTTTCATTGTAATATTTTACTTTTTATTTTATAATATAGTTGCCACTTTTTATTAGATTTCCCCCTTTTCATTTTATTTTCCCCTATTCATTATATTTTCCACTTTTCGTTATAATTTCTCCTCTTCATTATATTTTTCCGTTTTCATTGTATTTTCCCCTTTTCTTAATTTATCCCCTTTTCGTTAGATTTTCCCCTTTTCATTAGATTTGCCCCTTTTCTTTAGATTTCCCCCTTTCATTAGATTTTCCCCTTTTCATTATATTTTCCCCTTTTCATTATATTTTCCCCTTTTCAATATAATATATTTTCCCCTTTCGATTTTAAATTTTGCTCCTTTAAATTATAACATATTTTCACTTTCATTAAATAATATATTTGGAAATATTGTTTTAATTTAGCTCAGGTTTGAGCTTCTTTCCCGAATCTGTGTTGTTTTAATTTAGCTCAGGTTTGAGCTTCTTTCCCGAATCTGAATGCAAAATAAAGGCTAAGACCAGCACAGCAACGGATTTAATTTTCGAATATTTTATT
>JABASD010006033.1:0-11045 GCA_019776165.1 Pogonognathellus flavescens
CACGCAAGGAGCATTAATTCAATAATGCAACCAACACCTCATTTTTATATTTTATATAACAGTCAGAATAGCCGAGTCTTGTAATAAATGCACGCCTTCTTCTGGTTCACCAAGTGTTGGAGTATATATGTTAGATTTTAAACAGGGAGAAGATTTTCAGTTAAAGTAAAATATTCCGAGATATACTACAATTCGTTGTATCGTTGTTCATTTTTTCACGGACAAACGCATCGACAATGGCAGCGAACATTTAAACATAAAACCAGAAAAGAAATCAAACGAGGGACGAAAATAAAAAATCGTTGCGTAACTATGTCGCAATGCCTAAAAAACAATTGTGACATATCAAAGTCAGCTGTCGTTTAAAAATGATGTGACATTTAATGCAACGTAAAGGTTAGGAGTTGGGAAATCAACACCACTCACGAAAATTTGCTGCCGATATGACCGAACATTTTTACCGATAGTTAAGGGATGAACTGAGGGACGATGCGAAACAAATACCCTGTTTGCAGATAAAATCAGACCTATTCGTAGTACCCTGGATATTGCAGGTGATACACTGTACTAAGATGGAGAGAAGAAATCAGGATTTTTTGGATTGTGAAATTATGATCGATCATTAAGGAATTGGCATTGCCAAAAGTATACACGATTCCGTCAACAATGTTATTGAAAATGAGGACCGGGAAAAAGTTAATCGTTCTGCAGTACAAATTTTAAAATCTATACATTTAAAGAAAGCAAAGTATTCATGGCAATAAAAACTATAATGTCTGAATTTTTCAATCTAGTAAGCTCTAACATACACTTTTAGTGTTAGCCAAACAGTGAGCCAGTGTGGTGAGTATAGCCAAATCGGCTGGTCAATAGGTCAGCTTGGCTTCGTTTTTGACTAGGGCAGTCCCTATACACTAAATTTTTTATTTGACTGTATAGTACCCAGACTAAATGTTATGGACACAGATTGAATGATGAGGATCCATATTGACTCTACAGCAACTAGATTGACTCTTAACGACCCAGATCGACTCTTGACCATCCAGGTTGAATTATATATTGTAGTAGTATTGTGTAAATGCGCACATCGCACTAGAGGGTGATGCGGGCAACCGAGATTTATTCTGTACTGAGATTGCTTGTCCTACCGCGTGCGCTTTCTCGCACCAGCGGGTTCTATTGTTTTCATCCAAACTACCTACCTCCATCTTCTAATTATACGGACAAACGCAAAAGAGTCATAATCAGGGCTATCCCGACTATCCCAAAATGCCGAATTCCGAATGACTGTTCGGCAATGTACGGTCAGAAAATGTTCTTCGAGTACAAAAGCATCAGAAACAAGGGAAAGCAGTACGAAAAAAGTTACGTATTACGAGAAGGATAACGACAAACCTTATTCAAAACGAGTAGTTGCCAAAAGAAATAGCGGAAAGATTAAATCGTTTAACCAAACTATCTCAGAAATGGTCAAACGTATTCATGCCACGGGTACTGCCCAGGACACTTCCCCATCTGAAAACTGAACGTCACAGTTAAACACATCTTTACAAAACGCTTGGACGCGTCTTCACAAGTACTTTCGTTCGATGCACAAGAAATTTGTGCTAACTGTATTTGCCTATGAACCTTACCATTGGGATGTAGGAGGTCCACGAAAAGGAAATTTGCAACTGTACAACACCCTGCGGTTTTCATGACGTGTGTAATTCTCAAGAATGAAATGTTTTCTGAGAAAATCAAGTTTGGGATGTTTGTCCGAGTTATAAGCCAAATTTCTTACAAAGGAAGACAAATTGTCACTAGGAGGTTGCAGCTTCTTAATGGTGAAAACAACAAGCGAACAGGTCTTACCGCTGTGCTTGCTTAAAATCCCGACTGATCTCAACATTAGAAAAGTCGACGTGTGTACCCTAGGTGCTGCAAACCATTTTGTACCTATGGTACCAAACATAGTAGATTGTGTCTACTTTCAACAACCCACAGACGCAGCAAAGCAAATCAACTTCCGTTGAAAGTTGGGTAAATAATATTCAAAAATATAAATTATTGCTTGCTTCAATAATTATATAAAACTATTTAGAGTTGCTAACTACTAGATTATGAAGATGACTGGACGGAATTTCCACAAAACGATTTTAAAACATCTGATCCTTATTACAAGAGATCTACATTTGGTCGTTACGCGATTACTATAATTTATCGAGAACGCGGAAATCGTGTTGACGAAAAGAATTGGTTGGCTAAGTGATGAGAAATTGGGAAACGATTAATACACCCTTCCTTTAATGAATTATTTCAAAAAGTATGCTTCTACATACTTCGAAATTTTAACGCACAGTTTTCTAGATGTATGTGAACTGCCATTCATTCACGATACTTCTAATGTTGTTGGTAAGTATTATTCGGCAAACAATATAGTGTTACCCTTATGTAATATCATATATTATGTGCATTAGAAATTTATCACCTACATCTGAATTACACTTTTATGCTGCGACGACACGATGTTGCCTAATTTTTTCTACTCAAACAAAATTTACAAAACCTAGACAAAACATTGGACCACGCAGCGTGGTAGCTATTTCCATATTAAGATTCCACACCAATTCCGCATGCAACAATCTACAGCGTCATTATCGACACACTTCAATTAGAAAACGTAAATGAACGTTATAAATTAAAAGAGGCTTTGCCAAGAGTGTTAATTACAGCTCTGGGTAGGACACAACAATTTTTTACATTTATAATCACATTAAACTGTTTCCATGTGTCATTATATCATCAATATAATTTCAAGGGGTAAGACAGACACCAAAGTCACCGGAGAAATAACACCATGTCTGGGAATCACACTGATGCGGTGGTGATTCCTTTACAGGAATACAACAAAGGAATACCGCAAGCGGAGTTGGATGGTTTGGTGTCCATACTGTAAAAAGATCTTATATGCTGTTTTTGGTGCAGCATTCAGCTATCTGATCGGTGTTATTTTAAAATTCGCGAACGAAATGAAGTATGGTCGTTCAAAGGTGGTTGAACCGCTTCAAGCACTCCTTCTATTGACTGCATAGAGGGACATGAAAGTTTCAAAAATCCTATTGTCGTTTCCATACGTGTGGATATGGTAGATGAAATAACAAGATACATTTAATAAAATCTATAAAAGCAACGTGTAAACAAAATAGTTTTATTTGACTGGTATTTAATTTGCATCATAAAATAATCGTTTTGTAGCATGAATACAATAAAACTGTAGCATGCAGCATAATAATTAAAACAAGGTTTGGCTTCTGACTTCACGAAAAAGTGAAAGTAGATTTTTTGTGATTTTGCAAAATATTAGACAACCTTCTCTAACCTTGCGGCGTATTATCAAATATTGTATGGTATCAATAAAAAATTGTTTTCAGATGATTGCAATACTTGGGCGATACTGTTGCATAGTTATTTACACTTCCGTTCATATTTAAAAATGGCCTAGAGATTACTTCAAATGGCAATAATGTTAGTATTTCAAGTATTTCTTCAACTATTTGAGAAAAGCAAGAGGCACTTTACCTGCATTCACATCTGTCGTATGATCTGAAACAAATTAAATTCCAAATGAACAAGTTGCAACTTCACGAAAAGCGCAAAAAATAGATTTTTTGTGATGTTGCCAAATATTAGACAACCTTCTATAACCCTGCGTTGGGTGAACAATTTGGGGTTTACCCACACACCCCTACCCTTATGGGGGGTGACGGGAAGTCAAAACCGAGTTCATCATTGAATTCCTCGTGTCAAATAGCTCAAAATTCTGAGTTTGGTATTTTTAGAATAATAAACCAAGTTTAGGTTTTTGCCTACCCACCCCCTACCCCTATTAGGGGTGACGGGAAGTCAAAACCGAGTTCACCATTGAATTCCTCGTGTCAAATTAGCTCAAAATTATGAATTTGGTATTTTTAGAATAATAACCTAAGTTCTGGTTTTTACCTACATATCCCCTACCCCTATTGGGGGTGACGGGAAGTCAAAACCGAGTTCACTATTCAATTTTCTGTGTCAAATTAGATCAAAATTATGAGTTTGGTATTTTTAAATTAATAACCCAAGTTCCGGTTTTTACCTACCCATCTCAGCCAATCGTTGGGTGCGGTGTGTCGTAAGCTGTATATGAAAATACCCCAAAATACACGTTTTATTACGTTTTTGAAATCGGTCCTGGGGGCTTTGGCCTGCCGATGCGTTCTTGGAACCAGCTCTAAAAACTTTTTACACTACCACCGCATCTGGTGGAAAAGGTTTCAAAAGGGCACCTAGAGGCCATTCTGGGGAAACAGCGTTTGAAATTTGCTTGTTCGCCTACTACCCCCACGTTAATAGAATTATTTTACCCCATTTTTGGGCCATATGTCAATGTATGACCCACGGGAGAATGAACACTGCCAGATGTAGTTTTTTACGCTCTATCCGATGGTGCCCCTAACTCAAAACCCTACACCATCCTTTTTAATTAATAAATCAAATGAGTCAACGAGCAATAAAACGATGGAAGCGTATAACGGGGTAAAACCTAGCGGATGCTATTCACTCACGACTATGACTGCCCATTGCTATTCTAAGCATTCGGTATAGCGTAGAACATCTATAAAACTGAGGAAGCAGTTTTCTACTCCCATAGACAGGTTCTGGGTAAGAAATTGCATCCGATCCAAAAAAATAGTTTGCAAGGCGAGAGAATTAATTAATATTTGTTTATTATTTGGCTTAACATTCCGCGTCTCAATTCGAACGTCGTACAACGTGTGGTGTGGAAAGAAAGCACGCAACAATTAATCACTGTTTGCAATGACACACAGGAATTGCACAAGATTTGCGTGGAGAACAATGTATGATAGAAGAAAAGTGTTCCAACCTGATGCTGTTTCAAAGGAAAAAATAATCGTTTACACATTTCGTCCCATACAAGGATAATGTCATAAAAATATTATTGTGCATGTTGGTATAAATCATTTTTTAATTCATAATTTTAAATACGTAATTACCAAACTATTAAATATTAAAACGTCTCGGCTACTAATTACCATGTACAGATATATTAGTAATGTTTTTCAAATGCACTGGGCTGGCGAAAGATTATAAAAATTCGGATCACAATTAGGAAATGGATTCCCATGGTTTTTAAAACTGGTTTGAGAAGCTCATGAATACCGACCTACTCTGCTCCACGAAACACATTATTACCATAGATAATGCTAGTTACCACAAAAAAATCATTTTGCAACATATAAACGCACACAGGTACGATTTCGTATTATATGTTTCAGATAAAGTCCAAGAAAGTTTTACCAGGACCGAATTATAGGATATGATAAAAGCGCTTAAAATTGAAAAAATTAAAATAGTAATGATGAAATAGAAGGAATAGCTTTTAAATATGGTTACACGATCCATCCATACCAGCAAATCCTATCGAAATTGATGTAAAACAAAATTCTAAAGATAGAATCTTTGTTAACAATTGCCAAGAGCAACTAAAGTATTGGTAGATTGCGACACTAATTAAAACTGGAAGAATCACGAATTTAGCTACAATTAGTACACTTTTAAATTTATTCATCATGTTGTATGATTATTATTTCATAAATCATAACAGTTAATGTCTGGCAAATTGTGTTACGGTTAAAGAGATAAACACAAAATGCCCATATTGCAAATTTGGACGTCCCAACAACAAGACTTTATGAAATAATCATGTTTTTGTTATTCCTTCAAGCAATTGTTAAATAGTAAAATTTTATTTTTTAGTCATGAGGCATTAACTTTCCACTATCCATCTTTGGCAACATAATTAACAATTGTAGATTTTTAAAAACTAACTTATCCGTTTAGGATGTTAAAATAATTATTAATGAATACAATATATAATATATAATGATTCATTACACCATCTTTACCTCCACAACTTTTTCTACAGGGAGAAATATTAGTATCTATTATAAAAAGTTAAATTAATCACCAATAATTAAACTTTTAAAGTCATTTAATTAAGTGTCAGTTCCAGAAAATGTAGCTAATTGTGCTACGATCTACCGTAAACTATAGAATCCTACCTATGTAAATATTTACCGCATTTGTGAATTACCTTAAAATGTAAAAATGCATGATTGATAACCAGAAAATATTATAGCATCATTCTCTGTTTGCGTTATATACAGTAATAATTTTTTATTAAGCTGCTGCTATTAATACATGAGTGCGCATACCCTTACATGCAAATTTCATATGAAGCTACAGCTCTTAATACATGAGAGGGCATACCCTTGCATATAAAAAGTAATAAATAACAATAAAAGAATAACAAGATAGTTGTAACAATTGTAACTATGGTTACTATTGATTTTTATTTATTACTTTTTACATGCAAAGGTATGCCTACTCATGTATTAAAAGCAGTAGCTTCATTTGCTACTCATACTGCTACCTATTAAAAAACCAAAATATTAAACCACTTAGGCCCAATGACAAAATTGTTTCGATTTGCAAAAGCAAAATCCATATTTCACCACTTTTCGGCTTTCATTTGTCATATGATTGTTTTAATATTTATCCACAATATTAAACCAGACCAGCGTTTACCAACATTTCAAATTTTTTAATGAGTAATCAATGTTGTCGAACTCCAATAGGGAAGATAAAACAACAGAGCATCTACCGGTATCGGTGTTTAACTTCCTCTATGGTACTAAGTGACTGGCATAATTACTTTCATATTATTTATTTTAAATGCTTCCAATATATTCGACCTAAATCCCAGAATTTAGATTGTTAACCAAAGTGCACACAATTATATTATAATGCGGCATATTTAATTTTTACCAAAGCAATAAACTATTTTTGTTTTTTATCTTTGTAATAGAAGAGAACGATAAGGATTTAGAACAAAACGATAGGAAATTATTTGGTTGGCTATTGGATGTAGCATAATTTTTATCAGTTATATCACACCTGTATTACTTTATATTCTATGCATTATTTAGCTCTCTGCTAGAACATAATAAAAATAATATTATGTTCCAGCTGAGCTAATTTATTTATTAGTTAAAAGCTGCAATATTTTTATTCGATTCTTATTGAGAAGTACCAAGTTAACATTGAAGTAAGAATAACTAGTAAACGCCAGATAATTTAAAATGAAGTGAATGCATAGTAAATTTTTCAGTTGAATGTAAACTAAAAATTACATTGGCCGGAATGCATTCTTTCATATTCATAGCTCTACCGGGTATTATAAACTAAAACAATAACAAGCGGTCACAGAAGAAACTTAATTTTTAAATGCACTTCCCTTATTACTATAGAAAAGAAAACCCCGTGGATTTTCATTAAACCCACACCCATGGGTTTTCAAGATAGTTTTGGGGCAGATTCATAGTTTTAACATACATATATTATACACTTATAAAATTATAATTACTATCTCATTATAAATTCTGTTTAGAGAACAAGATATTGGTGATTTAATTTTAAATTGAATAATGATATTACCTATTAAAATGTATTGCAATTAATTTTTCTTACCGCATATTAAATAAGTAAATATAAGAGTTACATTTAAATTGAAATTCTATACATACATGCGTGATAACAAGTAATCTGTAGTGGCTGTATTAAAGAAAAAGAATAAAACTAAGTAAGATTAAAAATAAAAAGACCTGATGACACAAAAACTTAAGTTGACATCCGTTGTTCACCAGTCACCCTTTGTAGTCACCTCCAGTCCCCAGATCGCTGTGACAAGATAGAATACGACGCTAAATAATCAAAAATTAATATTTCTATTAAAAACTAAGGAACCAAAAACGTAGAAAAAAGTATTAACCAAAAAACTTTGGCTTTTGTGCATCCGGCTTCCTGTTAAAAACATGAAATTAAATATTTATAAATGAAATTTGGGGGCTCACAGGAAAATAAAATTGCGGCATATAATCTTCTATGTAGCTTTCCAACGCCAGTTATGTTATATTGAAGCCCAGCATTTTTAGCTGAGGAAGCTTGACCTGCTAACCACAAAATTAAATGAATTAATGTGCAATAAAGGTTTAAGTCACGAATGACTTCCATTACCAATGAAACACATATTTTACATTTTAAATGCTCACACTTACGTTTTTCATACTTACATCTCTTGTAAAATGCTAAAACTTGGGCATAACATTTGTAGTATTTCAGGGCCGTGTGTAACACATTCGCTACTTCTACACATATTTTATCAGTATCACTGTAATTGCACACAATATTTGATTTTGTAAACAGCCAACAGATTGCTGTTCTATATTACTTAAAAATACATATATTAAAAAATGAAGTATTTTACCTGAAACTTAATTTTTTTCAATTTAAAAAACGCAAAATAGAAAGGTAATAAGGTAAAAAAGTGTAATACCTAGCAAATAATTATAAGTATAGTCGTTTTCCAAAAGACGAAAATCTCCATTTTATGACAAATTAACAGCTCACTGCACCAAATGTGAACTATCAATGAAACCAAAAGAGAACTTACAGCGAGGTAGAGAGAAAGTAAGCTTTAACACATTTCCAGAACATCAATGAGTCATAATAGTCTGCAGAGTTGAAACACGTCACCACAAATTAGTTTTGAGACATTGGATAAACTGAAGGTTAAATAGTACAAAGAAGCTTTTACAAATATAAATGCAAATCAGTTAATAACAGCACCATCTATTGCTGCCTCAACAATGATTTGCTTGTCATCAGTTGTTATTGTGTGCTCTGTTCATGTGATTATTGAAGATTGTCCACAATAAATAATATTAGTGTGTGTTTTACAATGTGTAGTATATAATACTATATCTATATCGGCCCCAATATCAGCAAGGACGTACCGAAGTGGGAATACTAAGGGAACGTTCCGCCCCCTCTCCCAAATCCGGCACGGAGAATCTATGTGAGACCAAACAATCCCGTTTTTTTGTAGTGTGCCCTCCAACGCCAATTTATTATGTGGTGCACCCCAAACATAAATCCTGAGTACGCCTTTGAATATCAGTAACATTTTTATTAATTGTAATACCCTTTCATTTTTATATAAATTGTGACGTTCACTAGTAACTTGCAATTTACACGTTATGGATAATACGCAGTTTAATATTTTTACGTTCAGGTAATTTTAAATATGCCGTATTCTATTATATGGAAGTTATATTGAATATTTTCATTTCGATGATAGAGATGTCTTTTAATGAAATCAATTACATAAACAATGAATATCATAATACAACTGTTTGTAGTATACAGAAGTATAAAGATAATGACGAATACTTTGGCTGAAAATACGAAATATTTTCGAATTCCAAAATACAAAATACTCAAAGTAACTCAATATATTTTTATGATTTTTCGACTCAAAACACAAAATAGTAGTATTTTAAACACAATGAAAAATACAAAATACTAAGATGTGCCATTTAAATTTGACACAGTCATAATTTGCTTGAAAAATGAGGTACTTGCAAGTAGGCGATTTGGAAGTGTCGTGTTACACGATTCCTGTATAGGCTGACGCGGTAGCCTCGGGCTAAAGTTCAAATGAGGGGCCCATGAAACAAAAAGAACATATTTGTTTTCTAGTTACTATTTTCCCCGACGCTAACAAATGATTTCATATATTTAATTCGAATGGTTCGTAATAGGGCAGGGTCATATCGGTTGGGAGTTCTGTGTTGGTATCAGTGGACTATTCGATGTAATCGCAATACCCGATGTCTCCGTTAGACCACGAAATATTTACTATGCATATTAGCATGTGTTTATTCAATTGTATATAGAAAATAAAGGTTGAGCAATGGATAATATATTAATAATTATTATACAGGTTCCAAAAAATACGTAGAGCACACAACATTTTAATTGAGTACCTACATGCAAGATTCAATAGCTGAGATTAATAAAAACCATAATATGTTCCAAGGATTACGCAACTTCTTCAATAAGTGTAGAGCTATACAATTGTGAAAGTTTGACACAGTATTTTTGGTTACACTGAAGACCGATTAAAATAATTGTGGCAATTTTAATTCGTCAACTTTTCTTTTGTGTTGCTAACAATTAACTATTACGTTTTACCCCTCACAAAAGACCAAGGAAAATAAATCTTTGTTAACTCAGGTGTCATTTAAAAGCAACTTAAGCTTTGCACATCTCGTTGTTTTTGGCATTCATGTTAAGATACTTCTAGTAACGACTACATTTACAATTTAAATAATTTAAGAAAATCATAAATACAAACATTTAAATTGTCATTTATTTTTAAGGAAGAATTTAAAAAATGTGAAGTACAAGGTATCCTGGAAAAACTGTATCCATATCGTTGTGGAACATTAAAACAATTAACGACAAACAATTTATTCTGGATTATTAAATGCTTCTCTTTATAATCGTTAGTTTTCGATGAGACCATAACCAATTAGGGTTGGACTTCGGAATGAAATGTGACATTTTGCCGTCCGTACTTCTCATTTCAAATTTTTGTATACTTTTAGTTATTATTGTTGACCCATCTGAATGCCAGAAACTAGTGAATTTGAACTCTCATCTGCAACCTTTTCGCAACTGTTTAATAAATATAATATTCTATAGCAACTTGGACATAGATTTTGAAGAATTTCAATCGCCAGTCCTTATTTCCAAATATAAAATTGAAAAAACTAGGAAAATCGTTCAATCATGGTGTGCCACAAAAAGTGGAGGAAATAAAATTTGTTACTACTCTGAAGTTAAAAATGAATTGCTTTGGAAAAATACAAACGGAGAGATGGTGCAAGTTGAAGATAAAGTTCTGCATTGCCCTTATTCCTGGCAATGTATTCTTCATTTCTTTTTGCATCCTGCGACTGATTCGAATATGAACGTTGTCAGTGAAAATCGATGGTGGGAAAAGTCATGGCTAATTCCATCTTCCTTGAAATGGTTTTGGAATCAGTTCAATGAAAATTCCAGACCAATTGAAGTAATGGACTATCACAGATATATATACC
>JABASD010006034.1:0-11039 GCA_019776165.1 Pogonognathellus flavescens
CAAACTTCCTTCATAATATCTCAATTCAATCCCACAAAAGTTTCACAAACGCCACCAAAAAGATAACCTTTAGGTGGAAAAGAGTTATAAGAGCAAATTGCATTAACCTTTCACCTATATACCAAGGTATTTGTATAAATAGACAAAATACAAAGACCCCCCACTTGGGGACAACTGTGGTCCGAATATTATGTGTTGTCTACATTTATCGCTTACACAACCCTAGACTATAATTATACTGAAATACTTGCATTTATGCGTTGCACGCATACTAATAAATATCTCATGTGTAAAGTAGACAACTACTCATATGCTACTAATTTTTATGATATGTAATTAGTAATTAGTCTCAGTTAAGGTTCGGTAAGTTATATCACGTGGTATGTCGTACTTTTATGAGCTAATCGGTGATATCTCTGGACTGGAAAGTCCAATCGAAAATTCCAGTGTCATCTTGTAGCCAACAACATTCGCTATCATCATGTATTCTTTCGTCGGTTGACATTTTATCAAAAAAATAAATGAGTGCATTATGATAGAGTATATTGTTGGCTACAATATGACACTCTTGAATTTTCGATTCGACTTTCCAGTCCAGAGATATCATTGAATCATCAAAATTATAGTTATATCTGCAAAGAGAAACCATGATTTTTAGGCTTTTCTATTGTTTCGGATTCCTTTTTCAACAATGCATTCAATGAGGCTGAATTTGTGATTTCTGTCAGTACTCATCCTTAAATATTTGTATGCATGATGTATATGAAAAATATGAATATATAAATATAAGACGATTGACGAACTTAGACCTAGACCCCAACAGATTTACTTCCGACTTCTAGTTCTAGTTACTTCTACTAGAGATACCTCAACAATTCCCGTCTTCCCGCTTGCTTGTTCCTGTTCCATTACATCTTCGTTCATACTTTCAGCACGGCCGTGCTTTCAGCGAATTGACTAAAATTGACTTCCTTTGCCTGCAACCTGCAACGATTTCGTCTGTGTGTTTTATTGCTTAAGCCTATCAACAATCCTTTTTCATTTTTCTCGTTTTAAACAGTGTCGGGTCGGAGTTCAAGCTTTTCATCAGTTTCATAAAGAACAAGTGCAATTAACGTCGCAAGTATAAAATGAGCGAAAAACGAGTCAACCAGGAACAATCGGTGAATCCTGAACAAGTAAAGGTTAAGACAGCTAAAGCTGAACTAGCTGAATTGCTGGCACGAAAAGCTGCAGTATCGGTAATTTTTATTCAGATAACATTAATTAAATATTTCAAATGGTTATTAATAATCAAATATCAAGGAAGTTCAGAATATGTGTCCAGGTTATTTACGCGTGAATTTTCGTGTTTGACATTTGATTGAGTGTATTTTTAATTTTTACAATCAATCCAACGAAATAAAAAGTATATCTAGGAACCTAATCTTTATTTTCAACTTAACTTTCAATTAAATTATTCTTATACGCGATTATTAACGTGCAACATGAATTATTGGTCTTTTTGACAGGCGGAACTGTACCAGATTGAAAATCAAATTTATGAAATGGAAGGAGAATATCTGTCCTCTACAAGAAATTTTGGAAACGTCGTTACTGGGTGGCATAGTGTGTTTGAGGCTCAGAAACGAGACAACAAGAAAAAAGCCAACTGCACTCCAATTGAAGACAGCGATCGTATTTTTTCATCATCCTCAAGGACATCATTGGCAGCTGTCAGAAATCATCAGGCTGCGGTAGCTTCCGGTGTAAAAGATGACATTTATTTGCCGTCGGAATGGCCCACCGATGTCTCTAATCACTCGCGTTATTCGTCGTCGAAACCTACGAAGGGGGAGTTGGCAACGTTAATTGCAAAGGCGAAAGCTGCTGGCAAGTTGACTGGCCCCCCAACCATTAATTTGGTTGAAGGTGGCATTGCATTAAGTGACAAGTCATACAATTCTGATGATGAACAAATTGAGGACATGTCGACAGCTACTACCATTGAAGACGATGAGGATAATTCTCAGCAGGAGCAAGAAGGCGATATTGATGATACTTATTGATTCTTGTACTTGACCTGAAAAGGAGTCCTAATAAATAAAATTTAAGTTTGAATTTTCAAAATATCTACCACAGTGTCACCAGTAAATATTTTTATACATTCAGCTATGTACATATGACATTAATTTCATATATTTATCTATTTTTAATATATCCAAAACACAATTCAAGACTTCAATTGGATACCACACAGGCTAATAACGATATTCTAATTTTATTCCGGGAATTTTACTATTTAGTACTTTGACATTTGAAAAGTATACCAATATCATTTCACACATATATTAAACATTTTGTATAATATAATACACAGTTTGCGAAACAAGAATTTAGGAAAGAATATGTGTGGTTTATAATTTTAAGTTTCAATTTATAGTTTATTGGCTTGCACTAATTTAATTTAACATTTCATTTAACATAATATTCATTATGTATTTCGATTACGGCATATCCAGAGAGATGTGCAGACACACTTCAATGATATTTTTGTAAAGTATTTACAATTACTTCGGTATCGGGAATCGGGATACTGATATTTAGCTTTGACATAAGCTCATTAAGTTATTTATAATAACGTACTTCTGGATTTATCATTTATTATGGATAAAGGCAGCAGCACGGAAGGAAAATGTCAAGATACAAAACAATAAATGTTATTTCTCTTCTAACAATGTTGGTGACCGACTGATTAATTAGCTGGCTTATAAATATTGCTAGTTAGAACTCTTAGAAAATGTTAATTGGTGGCTGGAGGGGGTTGTCTATGTTGCATTGGCATTTGGTACAACGTTTTAATTGGTTTTGCAACAGTGTGCCTGTTTTTTTCCGTGCTGTACACGTCAGTAATGACAAGTCGGGTGACCGTGCAACCAAAACAAAGACAATGGACAAGTATGAAGGAATTGATGGACGACGGGTTTAAATATGTCGTGGAAAATAATTATTTCCATGAAACTGTGTTAAAAGATCCGAAAAATATCTATCATATACTAATGAAGAAACACAATCTGTTAGGACCCCATTCTCTGTCAAAAGTTAAACTTGTAACGGTAAAAGACGTGGATCCGAGGTCCATGGTTGTAAGAGTCAGTGTAGCATTATTTTTTGTTGAACAGCTTCAGCTCACTAGACATAAAATAAAAAGCTGCAAAAAGTGATTATTGATCAAATTGATTTGTTTTATTATCGCCGTCCTGAAGAAAAGAAGTATAAATGTAATTCAAATAAAATAACTGTAAAAAATATAAGTGTTACATGAATACTTTAAAGCAGAAAGGGAAAAGTCGGAAAAGTAACTTGTTGTATGTTTCATTTAATTTCGGGTTTAATTTTAGTTTGTCTTCTTAAATAATAAATCGATTTACTCGTCAACTGTACTAAAAACAGAACTTGTACATGTTTTTCATTTAATTCCCACAATTATTTATTTAGGTTTAGCGCAGCGTATCAGATGTCGTGCCAGCCGGCATGCTATTAGACCCTTTAAAATTGGCCGTTGTCTGTACTTTTGATTTTGGATTGGTGAATGAAGGGGACAAGCAGAGGGCGACTGGCAACTACTGCTGCAGCAGCAGTAGTTGCCAGTTTGCCAGCAGTGCTGCTCCGTCCTCGTGCTCAAACTGCAACGGGAGTCTGCCTACACTTCCCCACTACCACCGTTCTGAGGCCTTTGATTTCTAAGAAATAATTTCGCCATTTATATTACTTAAAAAATTAGTTTCCGTTTTAATTAAATGGAAATAAAGATCTGTGGATGCAAAACTAATGCTAATTACATTTGATGGGTTTTTGTATTTAATTTTCTGTGAAGTTTGCATATCGTACAGTGCATACTGCAGGTTGACTCTGTGTGTTCTAAGCGCTTTTGTGTTGTGATGCCATACATTCATTTCATACACCGACACCAAGCACTGGACAAGATTCAAGAAACACTTGACACTAATTTAAAACAGCCCATAAAATGAACCGGAAGAGAAAAAGTTCACGAAAAATCTTCAGCAGTTCTTCAAGCTCTGAGAGTGAGGACGCTGAAAACCCAAGTTTACAAATCGGTGCTATTCCATATTTAAATGTACCTGACTCTGAGTGGGAAGAAAGATCAAAAAAGTTACGACCAGGTAAAGATTATAATAATTATATCATTTTTGTCTGTTATTTGATATTGATTGACATTCATTAAATCAAAATACGGCGTTGATGCTACCTTACCTTAAAATTCTTCCTTGCCACCACAGCAAAATGTACTTGTTATACTTAAAACAAATAATTTTTTGCAGGTGCTGATTCTAGCAGCGATCTGTCTGTTTTTATAAAACCAGATTTACACGGAGATGTACAGAAGATACTTAATAAATCGTACTCTCCTCGTGATTTCGTTAAGAAACAACGAAGATTGTCATTACCTCGACCTAAGGAAAAGACTAGACTGGGTGAGAAGGAAAGAAACTCTGCATCGACCTCTGTACACAAAGATGCTGCTACGACTTTGTATGTTAATCAACTTTTTTGTTGCATATTTAATTAAAACTAACGAAAGCCTATATTATACTTCAATATTTGACAAATTATATTATAATATCTGTTTACAGCGCAGTAAACAAAGCTCAATCGACAAAAATGAAACTGCCGGAAAAAGCGAAACCTAAAACCACAAAAGTAGAGATTCATTCTTCAACGAAATCATCCGTTGCTTCCAATCTTGGCATGTTTCGTGCGTCCGCCGAAGAAAATGTTTATCACTCTACTCCAATTAATCCACGAAAATCAATAACACTTACTGATCCGTGCGAAATGACACCAATAGCACCTAAGAGTGGAACTCAGGTATTTACAGTTCCTCGACCCGATGTTGAAAAAGTGTCACAGGAAAAAAATGCAGATACGTCCATATTGGAAGCTCCTGATCCAGGAAGAGAATTTTCCTGGGTGCGTGGATTGGAAGCTACTGAATGGGACTCCAAAAAAAATTCGATCAAAAACTGGATCGATGAAGTCAAGATGGTCCAACCACTGTGGTCTCCAGTTTCAGAACGAAATGAAAATAATAGCAACGTTAAAGAGAATTCAAATTCAAAAGTTTTTACTTCTGCACAAGTAGGTAACACCATCACTTTTGGATATCAAATACCCCACAACGAATTAAGTGCAGTTATGTCCATTTTGAATCAACATTCCCAAGGTCGTAAGACCGTGACATATAATAATGAAACAAAAAGCAATAATAATAGTAATGCAAAACCAACCTCTGATATACCTAAGGACAGTACTTATTCCGAATGGAACAGTACTGGCTTACATGAAAAGTCGCTTACATTCTGTGAACAAGAAAAATCAACAAGTAAATACCAACAGAACGAAAATTCCGGAATCGAGCAAGAAAAGCCAAAATATGTAAATAAATTCGAGTCAAGTAGAAAATCTTTAAGTAAAAACAAAGAAAAGTCTATTGGTTTGGTGCCATCGGATCCTTCTCGGTTGAAATCTGAAAATAAAAACGACTCCAGCATAAAGGAAAAAACACAGACAAAGAGTCACTAGAGCCATTAGAGTTATATACACCCTGGAGGTGTATTTACTTAAAGAATTTAAAGGCTGCCCTTGTGAACGAAGGTCTAATTGAAAACACTGCTGCAGAACCGCACAGAACAATGTTTCAAACGTGGATGACAAAAGAACAGAAGAAAGCCAAAAGTATTGGTCTGATGCAGTTATCCAAATCGGATGACCCTAATCTTCTGAAGTTTAAGTTTTTGTACCCTGATGATAAATAGATGAGCTAAGTTATATTTTTACTCGATGAATTTAAATGTGTATAATTAAATACTGTATAAATTACATCTTACAATTAGTTCTGAAAGTTCCTATTCGAAAACTAAATATTAAAATAGACTACTAATGCTAAATTATTCGCTGAACTTTTTATTCGCCATTAACTTGGAAAACATATTTTGTGGTGCTGAGATTTTAGTAGCTATTGATGTTATGATCATAATTTGTAGTCAATCATAAAATCGCATATTTATATTAGAATGTTAATTTTATTATGAATGATGGACAAACATATTATAATACATTTACAGAATGTAATGTACACCATAACCGGACTACCAGATAATGACTTCACTATAGGTAATTTAAGTTGGTTTCTGGATAATGCGTGGCATATTAAAAGAAACGTTAGATTTTTGAGGTAGTAAATGTAAAAAGTAAAAGGGTAACCGGGTACCCCCCCAACTGGTAAACAAATTAATAAATTTTATATTTTATCAATTTAGTGACCGCTCCCCCAAACTATTTGTAGCCCTCCCAAATGGCAATCCTAGTTACGCGACTGTTTGTATACCGCCGCCATTTTCTCCAAAATCCGAGAAGAACAAAGAGGATCACCTTGAACCTCCACGTAGTTGCATTTCATCTGCATGCATTGCAGGCTGGAGAAGACAACGACAACGACATTTACTTCAGTAGCTAGTAGCTGGCAAACAGTTTCATTGTTGAGTGAAAATTTGGTGACAGCGACACCGCCAGCTCTGACTTGTTTATTCTTCTTCTTTTTTGAAGTGTTGTTTTTCTGTTGGAAGGGTCCATAAAAAGTCAATGGTATAGTTCTTTTTTAATTGTTTTACATCATATTTTCATTTAAATTATTTTCACTAGTCACTTTCGTCATGGAGGAAGAAAAACTGAAGATTTTTATACCCAGGAAGATAATAGCCGGAAATGATTGCATTTAGTGTGATGAACTTTTTAATGTGTTGCACGCATAATTGGACTACTTGGTATGTGTGACAGTGTCAATTCAATGTGTAATTACGACTGACATTATTATTCATTAAAAAAACTTTCTTTGTCCTTTTCAAAAAATTGAAGACTATGGGGATGTTGACTGGCTTTTAAGGGCCATTTTATTTACTTCCTTATTATACAATTAGGGACTATCCTCATTAGAATTTATTGTTTTCGTTCACATAATATTCGAATTTTATTCTCAATCTGAATGCTAAAATTTAGTTTTCTGTAGTATATTGCACAGCATCTCTATTAACATTGTCTACAGCTACATCTTCACCGTATGCGAATCCCACTCCGAACACCAAAAGAAACGATGACATTTACAGTGAAAATTATTTGAAATGGTATATACAGAATAATAATGTCCGACTGACGACTATGAAAAACTCTATGTAATTTCATAAGCAACTGCATTTTATATTTGAAACTGTGTACTTTTATACAATAAACTGCATACAAGGGCGTATATAGGATTCATCAAATGACGAGTTCGAGAGGTGTGACGACTTTAAGGAAAAAAGCAAATTTGCAGGATTGGTGTCTAATCACCCAAAACGAGAATCGCCCGATGGCAAAGGTCCAATCGCCCGAATCAAATATTTGCATGTAGAGAAAAATATGGTAACTAACTAAGACCCAATCGCCCGAAAGAGAGGTGTTTTATAAATATAAACGATAGGATTGGTTATAAGGTATGCAATGCATTATGCTTTATATTCCTCATTATACTCGTAATCCTAAAATTGGACGTATTAAGTAAATTAAGTAATACGTTAATGTTTTGTAACAGTTCAGTTATTACACTCACTTCAATGTGTCAATGGGGAGTAAGACAATCTGCTGAAGTTGCTAACCAAATAATATCAGTTGAAAGAATTTTAGATTATTGCAAAGTGGATCAAGAACTTGCATTAGAATCCGATTTTGGTAAGGAAGCAAAATTAATATCAAAATTTATAGTAATTTTGAATTGCTGAAGTGTTACGTATTATAAACGAAACCTATTATAAACCTCTTTTGTTTTAGAACACAAGCCTCCTAACAACTGGCCAACATCTGGTGAAATACATTTTAATAAAGTTTCGCTAAAATACAAACAAGACTCCTTTGTGCTGAAAGACATAACCTGCAGAATTAAAGCTACAGAAAAAGTATGTAATTATTTAGAACTATTATCAACTAGTATTACAAACATCTTAATGACAACATTCTATCTAGAGTTCATGTACCTTTGATGACATTGTTTGTTTTCAGATTGGTATTGTAGGGCGAACTGGGGCAGGAAAAAGTTCGTTCATCACACTTCTTTTCAGAATGGCAGAGCCTTGTTCTGGTCAAATCGACATCGACGGAATCAACGTGCTCCAATTAGGACTGCATGACCTTAGGCTAAAATATCAATAATTCCGCAGGACCCGGTACTATTTATTGGAACTTTGAGAAAAAATTTGTCCATTTGGGGATTTTTCAGATGAAGAGGTATGGAAAGTATTGCACGAAGTTCATTTAGCCCAAGCCATAAAGGAACTACCTTCTGGATTAGATACACAGGTAAGACATACGGTTCAAAACTGTAAGCATTAATACTCTGCTAGTCATTCAATGATATTCGAAAAATGTGAAACATTAATTTTTTGTCAAGGTTGCGGAGGGTGGATCGAATTTCAGTGTCGGACAAAGACAACTCATTTGTTTAGGAAGAGTTATTTTGCGAAAAAATAAAATTTTAGGTCTTAGATGAAGCGACAGCCAATGTGGATCCAGGGTGAGTAAAAAATATTTGCATTGTTTCTTTTAAATATGAAGGCTATGTAACGGTATTAGTTAATTGCAACTTCCCTTTATGTTGGCTTTCTCAATTTATTTTCCAGAACGGACACATTACTTCAACAAACTATTCGAACAAAGTTTGCAAACTGTACTGTTCTCCGTGTGGCTCATCGTCTTCAAACTGTGATGGACGCAGACCGAATTCTAGTTTTGGATGCTGGACAAATCATGGTAAATGTAGTTCGTTTTAAGATATTTATTTGATATTTTAATTTAATTACCGTCATGAAATAATTCACGTTTGCTTACTATATTCTAAAGGAGTTTGACGAACCATTGGAATTACTCTCAAATAAGGACAGTGCTTTAAATAAACTTGTGCAGCAGACAGGAAAGGCAACAGCAGCAACTCTTCTCAAAATTGCTAAAACGGTATGTATAATATAGTTCCAATAAAACAGAAATATGTAGTAATTAAAAAAATGATTACTTGTGAGTTCTGTGCAGTATTGTTACCACCTGTTATTGTTTATTTAGGCGCATGAAAGAAGAATAGATGAAAAGATGCAAATTCAGCAAAGAAATGGCACTACCAATCTGGCCGAAATCACACATACTATGTTCGACTTCGAAGATGGAGTGGATTAACATTTATTTCACTTAGACGATTAAATTGTCAGTTTGTAAGTAATAACGGTTCATTTAGTAGCACTAAATTAATAATACAAAACTATTATGTTATTTTGTGCTACAGTATTGACTATTATGTCAAGCGTAATGGGTTTAAATATAATTTTAACTAACAATTCCGGGACGCAAATATGATTATTTATAGTTCGTACTATAGTAGTAATCTCATTTCAAATCCTGCACCGTTAGTATTAGTAATAATGATAAGAGTCTTAAATCAAAATGTGTTTGGATTACTCGGATTACTTTATTTTTCACTGCATTCATTTATTCAGACTAGAATTTCCGACAGAAATCTAATGAACGAAATAAATCCAATGTATGTAATTACAACTAAAAGCGAAGTTTTAAGTGAGGTGGAAGAAGATCGGCTTCGGTTGTCTGGTGCTGTCAATCAAATAAAGTCATCAAATCAAATCAAATCAAATCAAATCTATGAATCAATGAAGTCTTCTAAATAAAAAGGTGATTAATTGATTATAATATAGTTAGATCAGTCAAGCATAGATACTGCGGGCATGTTGTAAATTGAAATTAATATATTAATTCTGTTGATATCAGTCCATGGATTAACAATTTACAATTAATTATTATATAATTATTAATTATATACATGCTTTACATTTCCTACCACTATAAAATTACAAGCAAACTTCTGTACATTCCAATGACTTATTTATATTCGTTCATTTCACTCAATCCTTCCAATCATTGTATATTATAGTCCGGCTTATTTAAAACGGATTTATGAAAATCATTGCCTTGATTAAAAAAGGTATTATATTTTTATATTACCATATCAAATATTCAAATATTCAGTATAAGAGTATTCACAATTCACGTGTTCCTAGGTGGATTTAACCGTACACATACTCGGGAAAAATGCAGGAAATGATATTATGGTGATAATATGACAAATCTGGTTATAACAAGCCATGGCCTTTTATATCATCGTGAGAATAAAGTTACTTGTCATATTCATGGAGAGTTAGACTTTTGAATTTTAGTTAGAATTTTTGCACCTAGTACCTAGGCATTTTTCTAGAACGAAACCTGGGCAGTTTGAGTAGGGCAGAACCCCCTCTGGGCCGAAGGCCCAGGGCACAACCCACCTGGAACCGAAGGTACAGGATATGTGGCAAAATTGTGGGTCAGTGCGAAGCAGTGACCCCCATTCGGGGGGTCACTTGAGGAATTCTGATTTTTCAGGGCAACAGCCCCGTCTAGAAAAGCCGAGGTTTCGTTCTATGTTTTTCTTACAGGAAAGATGTTGCATTAATTAATCAGCTCATATTATAAAGTTTAGGATGTTAACATCAAAATTCGTATTTATATCTGGAACGTTGACATTGCGATATGATATGGCCAGCTAATTACCTCGATTTAAATTCACGATCAACTACATTGTATTCTTTTAAACGTTGTAATTTGTATTATAGACAATAGACGCAGCTGCTGTTCCCCTAAAACGCATCGTTCTTCCACCATTTCTTGTAGTCAAACTCAAACTTGGATTTTGATCTTGAGTTTGTAGTTATAGTGGTAGTGGCTGGTATGACACATGTTGAAGTAGATAATTATGTGATCACAATTACTTATTTCATTAACACTTGTGATTTCTGAGCGTGTCTGGAGCTGACAACAGAAAAGAATATTCTATTTGAGTGGTTACAGCTTTAGCAACAGCACATAATTCTCCAAAAGTAAATGCCCCTTCTTGAATTGCTTGGATGACATTGCTA
>JABASD010006035.1:0-11033 GCA_019776165.1 Pogonognathellus flavescens
TTACAAATATATTTAGCATTCACATGGAAAGAGGTAGGTAGTAGGTAGTAAAAATATTTTAATATGACAGTAGGCATAAAAGTTTGCACGTTTTGAGATGCCGATTTAATAAAAAAATCAACAAGGAAAGTGGAAAGATTAAATCAGTATGACATAGATATGTAGATTATTCTGTAGCACACACGTTGTATAATGCTTTGATATGACCGATTTAGTCAAGGGAATGAGGAATCCTTTGGAATAGATGATAAAGATTACCGGGATATTGTGTCACAACGTTTTCAAAGTCAGCAATTTATCTTTAAACTCTTAGGAGTAACAAATAACTAGTGCAAAGGGTGTGTGTGTGGGCTGAATATGTACGTGTGTAATCAAAAGACAATAATTAATTGCAGAGATTTATTTGCAAATTTCCCCGCAGTCTTGTTCGCTAATTTAATTATTGTTGTTGTTGTTTATTTGCAAATTGCAAATTGTGTAGCTCGACAGCTCTAAGTGTACGGACACTTGTGAACGAAGATGTGACTCATGTTGTGAATTCTGCATCTGCATGTGCGTCTTGCCTTCGTCGGGAATTATGTGGTACATGCGTTCTTACGAAGGCTACTTACTACAACCATTCGTCTCAAATCGCTTTCAAGGGCATTGCAGCTAATGACGAGAAACGATTTCCACTGTATAAATATTTTGATGAGTCAACAAGATTCATTGAAGATGCTCTATCCAAAGGAGGTCAGATTTTCTTTACTCGTCACATTCTGCTTCATTTTTCCTGAATATTTCCAGAATATTTTATACTAAGCCTCCTGAATGTTTTACAAAGAAATGTTTTATTATAATTTTTCCATTTCCTACTTCTGCAACACGATTAACTTTTGTTAATTGTAACGGCATTTTTTTAGTTTTGTGGACGTATATCGTGAACGTATACCCAAGTAAATTAGAAGCTTCGAGATATTATGGATATTTTCATTAACAATTAATACAGAAAGTTTATATAAGTAATTTTATTTCAAATGAATAGGCAAGGTATTTGTGCATTGTCGCGAGGGAATAAGCCGTTCTGCTACTCTTGTGATTGCGTATCTGATGATGCGAAAAGATATGTCAGCTTTGGATGCCGTCACTTTGGTTAGGTAAGCAAACTTTGTACATTTGCCCTACTTTTATACTTGTTGTCAATATATTGATTTACTTATCGGTATTTATGGCAATGCATTGCCTAACAGATACATTCAGCTTAAAAGGATTTTTTTGGTTTACAGTGTAAATAATTATCTGTGTTACATATACATTTAATAAGAAGCTAATACATATATAGAAAATCATTTTAAATTTAATTGTTGCTGGATTTTAATTTTAGGAGTAAACGCCCAATATTTCCCAACGATGGATTCCTCGAGCAGCTTTGTGATCTTGAGCTCCGTATGAAGAGTCAAAGAAATTTCGCATGAGAATCTCCTCTGAATTTCATCGCGGGTGGTGGTTGTAAAGGATTCATGCGATCGATTGATATAAAGCTACTACGTTTGCTATTACATTATTTTTGCAAAGGAAAGGCATACAAATGAAGGATCTTATGTACCTAAGAAGAGACCTACATTGATATAAATATAGGCTAAGAAGGAAAATATGCAATTTTTAATTCCTCTATTAGTGTACAATTAAATTATGTACAATGTTAGTTTTACTACGCTGCTATTCAGATTGTTGTACAAACTTGTAATAATTCGCTATTGACAATGACCATGCAACCTAAAGAACCAACCAGTACAGTTTGAATATAAAGAAATAACTTGACGGAAGAATTGCGTAGATCGCAAATTGTACAAGTATAATAGACAAATATAGTAATTTGATAAAATGTTATAAGCTCCTTTTAATAAAGTAGAAACCTCGAATGATTAAATCATTCTGATTAAAAGTGTACAAATTGTATACCTCCGTAGTTACAATAAAAACCTACTAAGCAATGATAACAATTTATTCATTTCTATTTACTATAACATGGGTATTAAAATAATAATAATGATTGTACTAATTGTACATACAATAACAATCATTCTTACACTGCCATTTATATCAATGCTCTTGCCATGTTCTATATACAACAGTGTGGTTATTCAAAGAAGTACCGCCATTACCATGTACCAAAAGATTTGATGGGGAAAATAATTATATTTTTGCTCAGGTAGCCAATTCGGGATAAAGAAATGTAAAATACAATACAATATTATATCTTGTAAGTCAAGGGGCGTCGATGAGACAACTGTTGTGAGTGTTGTGTCCCTATATTGTATATCGTTATACTGTAGTTATCGTTAAATAATGATTCAGCTCAACTTGAGACTCTCAAGCAGTTGTGCTGAACTATTATAATATAGGTAACATATACGAGTTGAGACTGCATGATGTAGTGCGATACGTGAAATGAGACTTCAGTTCGCCAATCGCAATCATTTCAGTGTCGTGTTATGAATATAATAGGGAATGAAATTGTGAATCATTCCAACTTCCAGCTGAATTCCACCAGCGAGCCAAGGAATTGATCATAATTTTTATTACACTAACGAGGAGAATAATAATTTTCCGGGTATGGGAGTTGAAAAGTTGAATGTACGCAAAATGAGACCATCGCATTGCAGCATCCAGCTTTTCTTTTTTACACTCCCGAAATTATTTAGGTTTTATAACAGATTGGATTGGTGCTTCATTCTATTCTCCTTCCTTCTGCAGCTCCTTTAATAAATAAGTTACGTTTTACATAATAATTTTATTAAGATCCGATTTTAGTTGTTACTGATCAATTACAGAGATGTATTATACATTACATTAATTTAATTCCTTATAAATCTCTAGTTTTTTATCGAAGGCTAAAATAACACATGCTCCGTTGTAAATAAGTACTACCCTACGTTCGTTTATAAAATATTTTAATAAATCTCATGCATTAAAACTATTGGGGAAAGTGATACACAATACATTCCGTATCATCGTCGTTGTGACCGAAGCTCCTTCTCGCGGTTGCCGCAGAATGAGTTTGATCACATGTTGTGCTGCCTGCAATTTATGTTTGCCGGCGCAACGACGTGGACGTAGAGTGGAGGAAGAAGCCGAAATTGCAGTTTGTCTAACAAGTCGGGTTCGGCGGAGCAGCAGAATTCGTTATATTCGTGTGCCATCGTGCTGTCACCTCGCCTGTCATAAAATTTCAGTTTTCAAGTCAATTAATTCGGTTTTTCATAGCTAGTCCGTTGTATTTTTGTTGTAGTAAATTTACAATGAAACATCCTTTCATTTACTGCGCCGTGTTTTTAATTTCACTATGGACTGTGAGCAGTGGAGTTGACGACAGCAAGAATGCCGTCGTCCCGGTTGGAAACTTAACACCGGCGGACCAGAATCGACTGAAAAATGTGTTGGCCAAATCTTGGAATTTACAGGACCCTGTTTCAACCAGTTATGCTGTTTTGACTTACACTGTTTTGAAAGTAGAAGTCCCGAAAGCTGCGGTAAGAAAAAATTTCAACTTTACCATTTTATTGTGAAGATTGAAGATTAATATTAATGTTGAATGTATAAATATGTTTTTCAATTATTATTCCATGTTGTAAATTGGGAAATCGATTTTTAATTCTGTTGTTTTGTAATTTCAACTGTGTAGGAGGTTTGCAAATATTTGCAAACTAGTTTGGATGGGTTGGATGGAACAAAACTGGAATCAGTATTTGCCTTGACTTCGGCAATCCCAAAACTTGCTGCGTGCAAAGCTAATCCTTTAAAGCCAGCAGTTAAACAGGTAATAATATTGTGATTGTAAAGTTAAGTAGATAGTTGATGTGTGATATACTTTTATTGTAGATTTGATAAATTCCCATTTTATTACCGTTTTAACGTATCATTTTTGATTTTTGTTATTTTGGTTATGCTAATGGGGAATATTAATATTAACTTAGCTGTCCTCTTCTAAAGAGCAGTTGTGTGCATTTTGTGTTCTACTAATACTGCTTGAGTTTGAAGTTTGTTTGGATAGCTTACATACATAATAAAATGTAAATGGCTAACCGTAACAATTATAAACCATCACGAGAATCATAATTTTGACTAATTGTTTTTATGGTTCAAATAATTTTCCGGGCGACTGACTCCAGGCTATCGACAAGATTTTGAAGGATGGAGGAAATTCTCAAGATATTTATTATGCTTCCGAAACGTCCAAAAACACCGGTGCAGCTGTCGATGCCGCAAAACTTGCAGAACTTCTAAAGGCAGCAGTCAAAGCTGATGATGGCCCACAGTCATTAGGTTACGCATTTTGGGCTACCTCTGGCCAATTTAAAGCCAACCAGAAAATAGATTTGTGGGACAGGATCGAAGATGTTATTGCCCAAGCTGATGAAGTTGATAAACAATATTTGCAATTTGAGGGAGGATTATCTGTTACAGGTATAAAAATGCTCAAAGAATACTGTCTCTGTTTTGTTGTGATATTTCGTTGTATGTCTTTTTATTGAATATGATTTCTTATTTTATTTTAGCTTCCGTTATCAACGGTATTGTGCGTTTGGCTCAGGTTGCCAACAAACCTCTGCCTTTGTCGTCGGCTCAAGTTGTCAAATTCGGAAACTATTTAGCTTCGAGAAAAACTGTAACCACCCCAAGAGGTGCATGGCTTTTTGTTTCTTCGTTGGACGCTTTGAGCAGAAATAAAGTAAGTATAAAATACATTCACAATGTTTTGATAACAGTTCGCATTTATTAGCTGTATTTATGTTTTATTACTCGCTTACTGTGACTTTAGTAATGTGATAATAATATTAATGTTACTTCAGCAATGCCACATCATGTCAGCAACTTAGCTCTTACAAAGTTCCACTATTGGAAATGTTCTATTTCCTAATACGGAACTTAAAATAGCAAAGCTGTGTTACAGATGTGGCAAATTAACTGTTTCAGAGAGTTGACTCCTGAATTCTTTCAATGAGTCTTAGTATTGAAACGTACATTTTCACTCTTAAAATTATTTTTTTATTTTTACATAATAAACGTAGCAATCTAATAATAGTTATGTAATTGTAAGATACTTAATTTAGTAACAATAACTTTATTTTTTAAATGGTAAATTAATGATATAATGATGTTTCATTTTAGTTTTCAGTGCCTGTGTTTGTTGGACTGGCCGGTTCTAATGTGTTGTCCGATGCCAACAAGGTTTTAACTGTTCGTTGCTCAGATCTGTTGGGAAGACCTGTCGATGTCTCCATTCTTTTGGAATCCGTGTCTAGCACTGCGGGAGTCAAAGTTGCAGGCATTGAATTTATTCAAGCTGTCCAGTCAACTACAGACAAGTAAATAACTCTTTTATTAACTATTACTCAATTATGTTATCTCCGTTCCCTTGTGTTAGGATTAAAGTAACTGGATTCATTTTTATATAGAACTTTGTTCACCGTCGATCTCAAATCTAAGAATTTGCCAAAAGGATTTTACAAAGGCTTATTTGTTGCGAAGTCTAGCAAGAATGACAAAGCTCTAATTCTATTGCCAACTCCTATCGAGGTACACCATAGTACATCATAATACAATACAATGCATTGAATACATCATAATAATTGTTATTTTTTTCTGTTAATATTATATGAAGTTAAATAATTAATATTTGTTTGCAGGTTAAAGTGATTGGAAAATTAGGAGCTGTGACTGCTCGAGTAGGAGTTGCTGAATCCGACCAACAATCTCGTACCCAATGGCATGATCTCAACAAAAACCAAAAACTTAGTAGTCGATTGGAATTTGAACCTGCTCAAAAAGTAGTCATCAAAATTGCGGCCAGTGATTCTCTTCATCAAGTTTTTGTATTGCTGAAGGACAAGGAAACAAAGAGGGAAATCGCTTTCATCGCTCAACCAGAAACTCAAGGCAAAACCGACTACAAACTTGAATTGGTGAGTTTTTGTTCGCTTGCATTTTATATTATTAAATAGAATTATGTCTTGTAGTTTTGAAATGATGTGTTAACACTTTCGTTCTCCTGAACGCCTTTTGATGACAAAATAATATTAATTAATATTTCTGATCTAAATATAGTGACTTAAGGGTTAGAATGAAAATTGATGTATATAACATAATTGAATTAACTATATTTTGTCTTTTCTCTGTTTTCGCTTTTAGGATTTGACAGCTAATGCTAAGGACTTGAACTATAAATCTGGAATATACGACGTCACTGTTATTTTGGGAGATTTCCTTATTGAAGATTCAATTGAATGGAATTTGGGAGAAGTGAATTTACAAGTTGCCCAAGGCAAATCAAAAACCGTCAATCCATTGTACGCTGTCTCGTACGAAAGGAAGCCTGAAATTAAGGTAAAAATATTGGACTTTTATTATTTACGATTCCAATGCTCGTTAGTTGTATGCTAATTCATAGCTGAACAACACACCATACATTGGATATAAAAATTCCAGTGCAACTATCAAAGAGCTAAGTAAATCTTAGTGCTGACGAAGTTGTATTGGAAACATACAAGAGTAAACCCCACAGAAGTTTGATTCGGTTCGCATTGTCATTATTATAGTCGGTTAACCAATTGTTATTATTTTTTCTTTTAGCACGTTTTCCGTGTTCCTGAACCACGACCTCCAAGGATTTTGTCGGATGCTTTTACTGTTTTGACCTTGGTTCCTTTATTGATTCTCTTGGGATTGGTAAGCATTTCTAATTCATTAAAAACACCACTACTATCTCAATATTTTAGCACATCGAAATTTTAATTTTGACATTTTATTTCTGTAGTGGATGAAAATCGGGGCCAACATTAAAAGTTTTCCGTTGTCGTTGAGTGCACTTGGTTTCCATTCTGGACTGATCGGTAAGTTGTTTTGTACTTAATTAAACTAAGAATTTATGTATTGTAACTTAATTGTAATTAAAATGATGTTATTTCAAAATACTTTCGTTCTTCTGAGATGTAATTCTCTGTTGAAAAATATTTTGACTGATTTTAACTATTCAAATGATTTAAACCATATCATTCTAGTATCAATGCAAAGCAAATGTTAATTGTGATTATATTTGACTTGTAGGCATGTTCGGTGTTTATGCTATCTTTTGGCTGAAGTTGACAATGTTCGAAACGGTGAAATGGATGGTCGGGCCTGGTCTAGTAACATTCCTCTGCGGACATCGCCTTTTAGCGCAGATTTCGGAAAAGCGAACTAAGGCGTTATAGTTGAACATCAACTGCACTATTTACATTTACCAACTGAACTTCTTTCTCTGATTGTAATTCTTGACACTTTTACATCACTACTGTGCTACTGCATTCCTGGAAATTGAAAAGCTACTTGTATTGTCACCTATTTTAATTCTGTTGAGGTATTTAATGCAAAACACGATGATCGGAGTCCATGCCAAAAATGAATGATGTTTTGTAATTTATAGAGTAAGTGTTTGATTTGAAGAGGATACTCTAATCACAGCTTCAGCATTTTCCATTATTATTTGTTGTTATGTTGTTAAATTGTTAAATTGTACTTATAAAATAGTAATAGTTGAAAGTACTGTAGGTTTTCAAATATGAGTCATTAATGAATGTGTATGTATGCTAAATGGGATTCGGAAATAAAGAGGGCTATTACTATTAGTCACAAACACAGTTTGTTCGTAATTCATTATTTGTATAAATTCCATCGTGGTTGACACAATAGATATTCGCAAATAGTCATAAACTAACAATTCAAATATATTGTTGTTACAACATACCTATCACATATTTATGAATTTCCTCATTTTACATATTAAATACATAACTGACTTTTTAGAATAATTTTACCCAATGAAACTAACTTTATACGTGAGTACTTAACACTTTTGCAATAAATAATGCTTTCTAATAGAAAAAACGGTATCGTTGTTGCATAAAGGAGATTGCAGTACATTCTGGATTCGCGGATCCTCCTGGATACTATTTTGACAATGACGAAATATAAGTAGGCAAAATCTGGCGATAATTATTTGTCATCAGTTAACTATTGCATTTTCAAACTGTACAATTTCAATTCTTGTTATCTCATTAACGAAAGTGTGCTGTTTTTATTTTTACTGGACGACTTTAGCTTTCATGTCGCTAAATCAGTTATAAAGATCCTAATAGGATCTGTGAATGTGATCCAAACTAAATTTTAACAGGAATTTGCTCAAGTAGGATCAGTGTGTTGGAGACTCCAACTTGGAGTGGAGCTGTAGATAGAAAAGAAGTTTGTTCTTGCAACTTCCAGCAGTAGTCTTGCTCCAAATACTCCAAAGGCAAAAGCAAGCCTGGTCTGCTCTAATAAAAAGCAAGACTGGTTTGCTAGTTTGGATGTGAGGAAAAATGGATGAGGATTTGGCTTGTCTCTGTAGGACTAGCGAAAGACTATAGTCTCAACAAGGAGAGTGTCGGTGGTAGATGTAGGGAATTTGTGCTGTAGAAAAAGCTTCCTTTGCGTTGTAGAACCCGCTATGTGGTTCTCTAAGTTCTCTATTGCTGCACTTGCTTGCATCGCCGTAGTCGTAAATAAAGGAAAATGATACACAGCAAAAATGCAATACACGCAAAACTGCAACTCAAAAAGGTACTTGCTACAAAATCTATTGCTATTAGCCAGCTTTGTTCCTGCTTTTCTTCTTTCCAATCTACAACAATTTAAATTTCAGAATGCAAATATGCAACAAATCAACAAAGTACCTAATATTGCTAATAAGGTAAACAATACTTAGAAATATACTAGCTAATAATTAAAAATGATGTAAAAATATATGGAATGAAAATAATATAAAAACAAGGGCCTGTTTCATCTAAAAAGTTTGTCATTTGAAATAGAAATTGGCTACCGTACAACAAACAAGAAAATTAGGTAAATTTTTAATGAATGAACAAAAAAATGCAACTTTAAGCTTTGTACCGTTTAATACTAATTGCTTATGTACTGTCTCAAATGACAATCACAAAACTTGTGAAGGTGCTAAAAAAATTTGAAAGAATTTGGTGCAAAAATGAGGGCTGTAGATCTGAACTCAGAATACGTAGGACGGTTATGGACCGAAATGCCCCACTCGATACCCGGGACAACAACCTTAAGTACAATATTCGATGTATAATAATGATAATAATTATCTGAAAGGCAAACATTCATTTTGTAATACAATAAGGATGATATATTATATTTGAAAACGTTTCAGAAAGTTTTTGGAATATCATACATAATAATAAATGTGTTTATGTGAATTCACCAAATGAAGTAAGATCTTATATACATAGCTATTTGCAGTACAATTCTCGCCCCTATGTATGGAATATAATGTTTAAAGCAGGAAATGTGACACAGTTGAAACTGTCAGAGTGTCAATATAAGGTAAATCAATTCTAGATGTTAAATAAAATTAGCAAATTATATTTACATTTACAATGCTCCACTAAAATCTGCTTAAGCATCCTTTCATTTAGAAATTTCAGGTAAATTCTCAAATATTTGCAAGTTAATGATCTTACTATACTTACAATTAGTGTAATTAGTAATGTTAGTAATTAACCGATATCGTTGAAAATCAGGGGCGTACCCAGGATTTCCGTTTGGGGGAACAACCTAATAAAGTGGCATTTGGCGGCGGCACCATCGTAAAAAATACAGAAAAAGGCGTTATTTGGGGCCTTCGGCAGAAAATAACCCCTTTTATAACCCATTTAAATAACCCCTAATAATTCGCCTACCGATGTGTTTCCCCATCCGGATACCGGTCCGTTTCTCCATCTGACTATCGGCCCGTTTCCCCATCCTACTACCGTTTCGTTCCCTCTCCCGTTTCACCTAATTGTCCATTTGTAGTAGACTTGGGAACGGGCTCGATTTTTCGAACCCGAACCCGACCCGAAATGTATGAAACCCGAACCCGACCCAAACCTGTTTCAAAAGAAAAAAATATAACCCTACCCGAACCCGACCGGAAAAATGTGAAACCCGGCCCGAACCCGTTTTAAGGGAAAAATAAGAACCCGTCCCGAACGCGTTTTAAGGGATTGACATTCTCGAATTGCCCACTCCCACTAAAGAAAAGACTACATATTATACTGCAAGTAGACATGTGCGTTTAACTTTATAAATTTCAAGCCCAAACCCGACCCGATTTGGTGAAGTCTCGAACCCGACCCGAACCGTTTAACTTACAAAATTTCATGCCCGAACCCGTAAATTTCGGGTCGGGTTCGGGTTGGGTAAACCCGAACCAAAATACCGTGCTACGCCAGGGGTAACCCCTCGTTCGTAGCATGGAACATTACCCCTGATGGGGGAAGTTAACTTATTAGTGCTGTCAACATAGAAAGCGATGAATTCTAGGCCAGCGATATTCCGCAAAATTCTCATATTGTGCGCATTGACAGCAATCCTGAAAATTTTATCAAAACAAGTATGCATTTACATTGGAAACAGTTTTTGAATGCATAATTTAAGGTTTAGTGAATGTTTCTGACACATGCTTTTTCCCTCTTTTTGCATACGTTTGGTGTATCCCCCTTATTTTGCATATTTTCGTGGGTTTATTCCTCCTCTTTTTTGCTTTTTTAAGGGGTTTTGAAACTTTTTTGTGGAAAATTTAACATTTTTACCTTTCTTTAATTGCTATTGAATTTGCTTTACAAAATTTTCATTTTACTTGTATATTTCTTCAAAAATATATTTTTACAATAAGAATATTTTATTCTTATAAAAAGACTAGAAAGATTACTCCTTTTCCACATTTTTAACTTGGCCTGTTGAAAATATACCTGTATAAAAATAACTTGCGGATGTTAAAATTAAATGACTTAAATTTTTACATTTTTAGGACATACTTTGTAAAATTTTGGGGCATTTTCATACACATATTTTGTCATTTTTAAGGGCACTGATATCGGTAGTAATGTTTTCCCCAATCACAAATTAGGGAGTGATTGTAATTGTAGGCTTCATTAAAGATTAAGAACCGAAAGTTAAACATAAATTCATATGATATT
>JABASD010006036.1:0-11031 GCA_019776165.1 Pogonognathellus flavescens
CCCCAATAATTTCATCCATTTCGTCCATTTCATCCACTGGATGGATAAAATTGACACATTTAATTTCATCCGGAAGAAATGGAACCTTGTATATACCATTGTGCTATTTGTATGTCTATTCTTTGCACACAATAATTCATTATCTTCAGTCAGAAGTAGCTTAACAGACCTGTCTATTCAATCATTAATAAATGTTAATATGAATAAGAAATACTATCAGTAAGGTGTATCTTTTGCTTTTTGAATTTTTACGCAAACAATAATTGTTGCAGCTGCATTTTACATTATTTTTCATTCATAGAAAGGCAAAAATCTCACAAAAATGCGATGCACATTAAATACAATACAAAAATCCATTTAATGATAAACGATTTGCATAACACTGCTGCAACTGCAAGGAACTCTGTGTAATCTGTACACAGAACAGACACACACTGACGAATGGAAAGGAAATTAAAATGATATTATTTGTACATCGTAAATTACAATAAAAACGTCAAGAATTTGCTTTCCATTGATAAAGTGGAAGAGTGGTTGCATTTCTCTGTATTTATTTGCATGTAAGTTGCTTCTGTTCACATGTTGGAATAGTTGATAAGGTCATAAACGAAACCACGTATAGAATTGCATAGTTAAAAGTAAAAGCGATTTCTATCAATTGCAATACGCATTACAATTACTTGAATAAATAAACAAAGCATTGTTGGTGACAGTGAGTCAAGATGCATTTCTACTACAATTAAGACATAAAATACAATTTCAATGGCAATGCCACGGTCACAGCATCATACCTGTAATGTTGCTGTAACGTTTATTATGTTAGTATTGCAATCAAATTGCATACCACATCAGTCAGAGATCGATCAGACGTTTCACTTACTTATTGGCAAGACGTGTCTGTCTGGTGTGGGTTAGTCAGTCGAACAACTGTTACTCTTCCTATATACATTATTATCTCTGATTGTATTCCCTATATACTATATACTACTATATAACACACATACTACACTATGCATACAAAAGGAATATCAAGAGCCTTCTTTCTTTCTTACTTTCGTACCTTACCTTACATTACACACACGTTACTCGCCTGTCTATCTACACAATACACTTAAGTATATGTATTATTCTACTTTTACCTATTAGACTTACTAGCAGGAGGTAATAAGAGTGTCCGTGATCGTAATGAAAGTGGATACCTATTTTTTTCGTTATTGTTTTCAACAGGGGAAGATACAATGAACCTGAAAGGCAAAGTCAAACCACATCTTATACATACTGAGTGAGTAGTAATGAATGAAATGAAGAACGGCATACGTATACTAGAAAGAAAAGGATTTTGTGTGTAGAGGTGTATAGAAGAATTGTGAAGATTGTAACGCATACATGTGAAAATGCAAATAAGCCTTGCCTGTCCATTCCAATAGACAATAAGTAGGTCTTCAGCTTTTTGCCTGTGTACAATCCAACAGACTGCCACTACAACTTGCTCATCTCTCTTCACTTTCAGTTAAGAAACACAGCCACACCACAGTCAGTCAAGTCAATTTCATTCTGAGTAGACGAGACGTTGAGGCAATTCAATGAACTTATGTATTATGAACTTGTATACCTATAATACTAGAAGATTACTTAAATATATAAAGCTAATGGTTGGATGTATGACATTGTGTTGTTAAATGTATGTACTATTAGTTTAACAAGAAAAAGTGTGTGCAATTTGTAAATGTAAATATTATATGCAAATATAATAAATACGCACAGTATGAATGGGCTTCTGTGGGATTTGGGATACAAAGCGAAGAACACCACAGACAGATCTTTGAAATCATATTTGAAGTTATTCGTTATGCGTCAGGAATCTTAAAAGGAGTAATGTGTGATTTGATGTGATGTAGTTTTATTATGAGTTCTCTATGGATGTTTGTAAAAGCGTAGATTTACAAGCGTTGATACGATGTTTAGATTTTGTGAGATGCCTCCCGGTTGTGGAACAAATGTAGTAAAATAAACATGTCGAAAGTAATCAGTAATAATGAGACTATAGGATTATAGAGATGTGAGTGAGGCTATAATATTTGTAGAGATGAAGAAACTTTGTGTACAACATGCTGTGTGTAGTTAGTTGTCTGAAAATATTTGAAGGGGTAATAAATAAAATAACTATGTGTATAAAATTTCGTCATTTGTGTACACAACAGGATTGTGTGGTCACAAAATACACCTATAGCGTTATGTTGTCAAGTTGTGTCTCATGTCCCATCATGTCATTACTTTTATTTTGTGCGTCAATATTCATTTCTATTTTACATGTAAATAAGATAAGGCATTTTTTTCATACTTGTTTTAATGAACATTACCAGGAAATAAATTCGTTTACTGTGAGTCAATGCATTTCTTAAATATTCATTTAAGTTGACAATTTTTACAATTAATTAATGAGGTATGTATTTGAACTATTACATACTAATTGAAGCAGGCAATGTGAATCTCTATTTCTTTGTGTTGCTGCACAGGAGGGCAAATATTTTTTGACCTGTAGGGCAAAAGAATGAAAATTTTTGTTATTTCTATATACTTTACTTTAAATACAGATCTGTCGTGTACCGAATTATTTTCTAGACAATAAACGGTAGACTTACTTTAATGACTTTATTCATTTGTAGTAGGTATACTTAGTTAGCTTTAAAGCCTCGTGAATGTCTGTTGCCGTAATCTGCTCTGTACAACAATTGGTATTAACATTGAGTTTCAACACTTCAACTTAATTAAGAGTTAGTTTGAACTGTTCATGACATCGCCCAGTAAAATTAATGTGACATACAACAAGCTTATATAAGCTTGAGATTTAACAGTAGTTCAGATTGGTAGGTAGGGATTCAGTTGGCTTTAGGTCATTCGCAAGAAAATAATATACATACCGTAAAGTAACGATCCTGCGTTTCGTCACGTAATTTAATGTAACGTAATGTAATGTCCGAGCCTTTACTGTAAACAGAGTATTAGCCTATATTTTCTTTGAAAGAAAAATAAATAGCTTTTTCCATTTGAAACAAGCGTTGAAAAGATTTCATTTACAAACACCAGATCATTCGAGTTACACGCTGTAACGAGCGTAAAACTGTATCGTTATACATAACACAAAATTACTATACGTTTCTACGGATTTATTGAACTATTTGGACAGATGCACACGATTTTTAGCAAACTACGAATGAAGTTAAAAAATGGAGACATTCAATGGATTAGAGAGCTTACCGATAAGCTTTGTAATGTTTGAAGTATTATAAGCAAAGCGTACATTCTAAGATTATAAATAACTGTCAGCATTATAAAAACTAGCGCATATCAACAATGTCATTGTCGTAAAAACATTTATTTCCTTCAGTTGATTATCTAAACTGATTTCACAGATTATTTATGTACACTGAAAACATTCGAGATCTTCAATAGAAAGACAAATCGAAAGAATGTTTTTATGATAGACACATAAACACAGATACGTTGTAAGTTTACCGACATAATTGCAGCCAGAGCAAAATAAACATAGTATATGATAGTATTTGTATTTAAATATGGACAATTTCATTCTTCAAGCTCTACTAAAACTTCTCTTCTGAAATTATGTAAAACAATCAGACAGCATTTATTAATTGTAATTTCATTCAACTCACTGTCTAGTGCACGTACCTTAATAATTACTGTGCAAAATAGATATTCGTTGTTAATTTCCTAAAGCTGTGCTCATTTTGTGTAAATACTCCGTAAATATGTAGATAATTTAATATTACAGATACAGTTCTCTTTTATTTATTCAAAATTAAAAATCGTATTAAGATTTACTTTATGCATGCTAGCTAAGCTTAGGCATATATAAATTAAAAAGAGCAGTTCACTTAAAGATAATATCTGTGATTTTGCACATGAAAGAAAATATTTGGCAGGTTATTGTAAAGACAGTGGTACATTTATTGTATATTGTGGTGCATAAAACAGAAATAAAATATAACACTCACATTAACTGTAATTTCGTCTAACGACTTATTTTACACACCTATACCTACCTTACCTTCTACGTAAATTTTAATAAAGTTTAGTTATGTAAAGTCTCATGCTGCATTTATTTGTAATTTACGGTAGTTTATCTGTACACACTGCATGCACATAGCAGAATTATATAACACTTTGATCTTAACTACCTACATACAAAGCGTATCCTTTACAGAAGTACATGGTACTTCTTTATCTGCAGAGGTAGAACAAGACCAAGAACCGCCTACTTGAGATTTTAAGTATAAATCAGCGAGTTTGAAGTGTGTGTAGTGTATCATTCTAAAATATTCAGAATCGACAGAGTAAAAAACACGCACAGGAACCCAACATTTAAGAATTTCGTTGATAAACTCATTAAAATAAAATAATACTTTTACAGAACAAGCAAGAAGTGTGTGTAACACTATCACTTGTATTTAAATTGTAATTGAGATATAAAATGTATGCCACAGCCACAACTCTCGTTTTTCTTTTCCTTCCGGCTTCCATAAAACTGCATATCATTTATCTTCCACCAATTTGACTTCACTTGACTTATTCTAAATTCAGATTGCACATATCCGACTTGAGAATTACAAGGCGGACTGCAATTTCACGCTTCGTTGAGTTATTTAAACGCAATGATTTAACTAGACTTGGCGAGTTGGTAACGATATCGCTGTTGTAGGTCCAAATGTCTATAAAAGTATCTTGAGTGATGCAGCATTGCGATACAAAGCGAAGTGCCAAGTATTTGTAATATTTATGAATTTCTTTTATAAACAAATACTAAATGTAAGTACCAAATAAGCTACCTATATGCAGTCTGAGAGTGCATTTAAAGTAGTTGAGTTTAGGTAGGTTAGTATTGTGTGTTTTTTTTCTTATTCTAAGAACCTATACATACCTATATACTATATAAAATTGCAGAATTACTAACAATAACAAGTATATAATATTCTATAACAAGATATACTTCTTAATAAGAATACAAAGACAGGGAAAATTTACTGAATGGATAAATCTACGCCCATCTAAAATAGCAATAAGAATGCACACCGTGATTTTGCAATCGTTTTAAATTTGCGAACCATTCATCTATTCATTCAAGCTGTACTAACTCAGTACTTGTTAAGCGATTGAATTCTTAGATATAAACAAGGTTTAATGGTTTTTGAATTGAATCCATTATTATCGCTATTAGTATTATTATATAATAGCCTGGCTTAAGAAAGTCTTAAATAAACTATGCTTTCAAATGTGTCGCTGACTGACTGAAGTAGAGCTAATATTTTACATTCTTTTAATTCATAGCAATGTTTCTATTCTTGGTTATGTAACTTCCTACAGTAATAAAGGTGCATTAATTCATTTGGAGCAGATATTTAAATGAGTAGGTGCAATTTGTTAGTTTGGTCTCCGACATACGATCTTTTGAATTAATGACAATTATGTAGGAATGATGTATCTCCTTCCTTAAGCAACTGAAGTGCTTAAAAGCTTAACAAGCCACATGTGCTTTCGTCACATTCATATTCAATGCGTGTGAATATTTATTATGATTGTCTAATTCAATTAAAGAAATTAATTAAGTTTGTTTTTTACACCTGTAGGTACAAAGTCTTTTCATCAGTAATTCTTCTGTAGTAAACGTTGTCTATAGATTGTTATAAATGGCACTTGGCATAATGTGGAAGCTTTTAAGGATCAAAAGTTCTTCTGAAAAATACATTGGAATGAAGAACTCACACAGAATTCTAAAGGCACACTTGCAAGTCTGGAATAAGTAGAATGGAATGTAGGGCAGTGTGTAACAGACTTTATAAACCTTTTTTCATTTAATGGGACTAGCTATTATTTATTAACGTCTAGGTGTAAAATTCCAATGTTACCTTTTGTATGTAAACAATACACAAAACAATCCTTTGGTTGCCTTTTGTATGTGTACAAATGACTTTCCATTTCAGGAGTGTCGGTAAAGGGGTTTTATACTTTATCATTTGCATTCAACTTGTCGAATTGTTTCGGATTGCGTTAGCGGGTCTCACAACAAAGAAAACACTTTTATTATTACCATATAGACTTTTACATACAAACGAAACATTAACACCAAATAAAATCTACAATTAGATACACCTAACTCAAAGAAGCATAATATACGAATTCAATACCCTATCCAGTGCAAGTGAAGCAATATAAGTGTCACAAGATTCTACACAAATTAAAATCTATTGCCTCTGCTTTCTTTAACTTTACAAATCGCAGCTATAGTTAGTGAGCAATTTTACAGCTTCAACATGTTACAAAGCGAAGGAATCAGGATGCTGATAGTTGCCGGAGATCGGATTTCGATGACATCGATGGTGACACTATACGGTAAACATCATTTCACATTATTACTCGTTAAATAATTTGGGTTAATGTATATTTTACCTGAACATCATTTAACGTTTGGTTGCATCAAGTTAATAAATTTACCTTGATGATTGTAGATACAATTTTTGATTACAACTTCGAAAATGTACTTGTAGGAATAAATTAGGTTAGTGTTTAGTTTTTACCTGGACATCTTAAATATTTGTTTGGTTGCGTAAATTACTTTTGAATGAAAATATACATGTTACAGATTGTATATACTTAGCATTATTCTTCGCTAAAATAAATTGGTTTAGTGTTTATTTTATTTTACTTGTACATAATTTAATGTTTGGTTGCACCAATTTAGTATTCGTAATAAATGCTCCTTATAGGTTCTTCCAACTAATCGTCTTCCATGCAATATTTATATTCTAAAAGATGTATCATGTAATATCAAGAAAAGCAAACTACAGATTCAAAATGATTTATTTTGTTCTGGTAATTTCATAATGTTTCAGATCAGTAAAGACGTAGTAGTATTTCGCACGCGATTTGGTTAACGAAATTCATTTAGAACATTTTTGGTAAAGTCATTTTAAATTCTCACACGTTTCCCATGAATGACAAACCACACACACGACACGCTGCACAAAAGAAAATTCAATCAGGTCTTCTAAAAATATATCCCTGTTGGTTTGGTATATACAATGCTGCAATACTCTCTCAGGCACTTTCTCAATAAAGTTTTCCTCCGAATCTGACTATTATTTTTAGTAAATACTAAATACAAGTTCTATACAGATATAGTTGTAGCATAAGTACAAATAGTTCAAGGAATGCAAGAAAAGTGACTGAAATCCCACCTTTGTGTTATCTATTAGCAGCATTGTTGTAGCAGTGTGTAAATAAAGTACACAAAATGAATTCCATACATTACAATAACAATATTATTATACCTATGTCGTTACATCCTAAAGGAATTTTGAAATCATTCATTGTGTCTGTCTGTTACACTTTGTTGTGTAGAAGGCCCCTACAGCTCTGTATAAACATTTCCCATGCATACACAAGTACAAGTGTTCTGTAATGATATGTTAGTGTAGTAGTGCATGTTAAGTGGCATCAAGAAGACAGACTACACTACAACACTTATAACGTATATATACAGAAAATACATACACACACGTACAATGTATATACAAGAAAGTCATTCTTGCAATCGAATCTATAAAGTTGTAAGAAGAAATTGTATTGCTTTTCGACTATAGCTCTGCCTGCATATACCTTACCTTGGTTTTGTGTAGTAAGGTAGTAGTAAGGTAAGTGTATAATAAAAGAACGTGTAAAGTTGAGTTTGAGACTTGCATTATATTCTCGTGTACATTCAAATAGCAAAGGCATTGCATTTGTGTCCATGTTTACTTCCCAGCCCCCGACCATAACACAATATTGCATTAAATTTATACCTGTCTTGTCTTAACAGAGTGAACCACACTGCACTGTGTATTCTGTGTCTGTAGTGTATCTGAACGAGTATACTTGGACTATTTATCTTATATTCCCACACAGACACAACACACGGAGTAAAGCAACTCTTCTCAAGTTACTTACACTTTACTCTCGTTGTTGTTGCCGACAAGAGAACACGCATCTTTTCATTCTTGCGCTAAGGCTAAGAAGACTTTTATGAGATCTGAGATATCGCTTCAAGTAAAATACCTACGAAGTTTTCTACCAACCAAAAAGGTTTTTGTGCAGTAGAACACGTCTCATCTTATACTTTACAGTACAATTGCTGTGTATCTGTAGTAGCTGTTAATTTACTCGTTGCATGGTAGTGTTCTGAATGGATTATTATTGGATTGTGGCCGTTTCTGGTGTGTGATAAGTGTCTAAACCCAAAATTATTGAAGCTGTACATGAGATACATGCTGCTGAAGTGAAATTCGGCATATAAGACAAATTTATTACGGGTTTACTACATATAGAAAGAATAAGGACTTACTACGGGGAACGTGGTTTTTGAAGTTAGTTTTTGGATGCACGTGTGTTGTTGCAAATTTGTCAGAGATTAACCAGAATTACATTGTCGTAATTGGGAAAATCTCTTGTTTTCTAACTTCTTTTGTAATTAAACAAGAAAGTGACTTTGGTTGATTCTTCCTGGTTGAGCTAACTTGCGTTGAGGAAAATCAAAACGGTATTGCTCTTCTGTCTTGTAATAATCTCATCTGCTTTTGCAACGGGAAGAGAGAGAGAGAGAAGAGTTTACTCCTTGAGCATCTCCGTGTATAATTGGGGATTGGACTGAATCCAAGCATTAAGGATTTTTAGTGGTTTCTATACGATTTATATGAACTTGATTGGACTTTACAAATCTAATTAAAATCTACTGACTCTGCTTTCTATAACTTTACAAATTCCACTTGTGAGTAATTTTACAGCTTCAAAATGTTAGAAAGTGATGGAATCAGCGATGATGTGAGTGACTGGGGATCGGATTTCGATGACATCGAAGATGACAAGGTAAACAGCAATTTCACATTCTTCTTTAGTTAAAATAGATATTTTAGCGTTTATTTCTTTACTTACCTTTGCATCACTAATGTTTGGTTGAACCAGAAGAAAGATTATATTAAATTGAGAAAAATAATGTCACTGTGTAACAAGTATACTACTGCATATATACGGAAAATGAAATAATAGTTGGTAACAATAGTCGAAGTAATAAAGTAGGAAATTATACTTATACTATCTGCTTACTTCAATTCGGTCTTTTTCTCGGTGATTATGATTGGTTATTCTGTAATTCTTTAAGCATCACATTTTACCATTTACTAACCAATAGGTTTTATTTTCCTAGTGAAAATTACAAATAATTGTTACAATATTTGTATACTGTCACTAATTTGTAAGAGCTACTGTATCTATATACAAAAGAGTTAAAACATTTATGCTAATTTTAGCACACAGAAATGATGATTATATTATACTGATAGAATGCAAATTAATTGTTTTGTATTGATACAAACGTGGTTGGTGTTTTGTTAACGTAACAGTGAGGACAGAGGACCCATTGACACACAAATGCATCCACGACATCAGTAATAGTTTGGGTCTAGCCCAGTCAACGATGGAACACAATTGATCTAAATTCAACCAGAAATCCATTGCATTATTGTTCAGTTGACAGAAAATTCCACAGAATTCAGCCATAGTAGACAGGCTGTCTAGCGTATCCGTACACACAAATCTTGTAAGATACCTACTGTCATAAACAATGGTTGGCCTGTGAGAGTACATACACATATTCAGTGCACTTTGTTGGCTGGTTTAAGAAAAAAGCTTCAAGATCATGAGATTTGCACAAGAAAGAGTTTTATTTAGGCTTTAAGGACAAATCTGTCATGTAGTAACCATTGTAATGGCACACACACTACAATTGCCTATACAAATGTAGTCACTTCTGTGTGCATAAATAAAAGACACGTAGAAAAGAAGGCTTTTTATCAATTATGTTGTGCATGCATACAGAATAGAGGTAAGAATCACCTATGTAACTATATATGCGGGTTGGATGTATCTTGTATGTACTTACAGAGGTAAATCTGCCTTTGCTGTTGTATCTGTGTGTCAGTGCCACAATGAAAATAAATATTTGCCCTTATAAACGTTAGTTAAAAGCAACAGCATACGTAAGTAGCTACCTATAATAATTTTTGCTGGCAATACTTACAGTATGTATCTGTATACGTCTCATTTGGTAAAAAACAGAGTTGAATCATAGTACTGTTAGTTTTCCAAGTTCATCTTTGAATAGGTACGTACAAATGTACATGTAAAGTTGCATGAATGGATGAACAGTCGGATATCAGTAAATATAGAATGAAAAGATCACACTCAAATTACTCCTGATTCTTCCTATAAAATTAAACGTAATATTTATGTAAAAGTATATAGAGTTAGGCATTTCGTTACGTTTTATGCTGCAGTGCATTTTCCTTTGCATTTTAATACTCTTAAAAGTTAGTTTGTATTACCTCTATGCACAAAGCAGCTATAAATATCAGCTTACAACATGAACTTGCTTTTAGTGGAATTTTAAAAGTGTGGGCAGATGTTTATCTCAATCTCTTCCTAGGGCAAAACAGCCCACATACATGCACATTGTTATATATAACAAGCTACACTTAGCATTTACCTTGATAGGAATTCCAAATGTCAGAGATTGACAAGACGGGTATAGACAAAATCAGAGGTTTAAATAGTTTAGTACACCTTTGGATGAATGAATGGGCTGATAAAATACAAAATGGTTACTGAAAAGTACAAATTACGTTTTGCAACTGGACTTGACTTTGTTTAATTTTGCAGCTGTGTTCTAATTGAGGTTAACATGGTGTGTACTAATCGTGTTGCAGTTTCCATTCCGAATTTAATGACATGCTTTTGAATTCAAGTGTAAACAAAAACAGTTGACTCATGCACTTTTTCGCTTCTGTGTGAAGGCTCTTTGACTCCGTGTTTAAGCCGATCGCCCTCAAAGTTCAGGGTAGATACATTAATACTCTTCTTCTAACTGCGCTTTTAATGTCTTTCTGCATAACGGGATCTTAATTTGTTTACTTTAATTTATATTTA
>JABASD010006037.1:0-11030 GCA_019776165.1 Pogonognathellus flavescens
TACGGAGCCTGATGCTCCATTTAATGAGCAATATTTTAGGTTATTACAACTATTTTATTTTTTGCATTTTAAGAATTTCCTTTTCGACGCAAAAAATGTATTCCTGCCATACAGTGAAGCTTGCAAATGGGATGCATTCATTATTTTCAAAACTAAGAACTTACTACCACGTGGACACGTACATTTTTTACACTCGGGAATGAATGTGAAGCAATAGCTGATTTATAGCTAACATGATTTAACAAGTTGATGATTAATGTTAATGATTATTCCCGTATAGAGTCATTTTGCTTAAAAATCACACATAGATTTGTCGCTTTACAATATTAAACCAACGATATTTACTATAATAATATTTTATAGGATGAACATGAAGAAAATGAACCCGCGAGACTTTCTCAAAGCCTACAGGACACTTCAGGTTCTACACAATCGCTACAATGAGTGTTTCACAGGAATATTTATCCCTGCAATCAAACTCGTTTTCATACTGGCCACAATTATCTGTAATTATGGTGCTATTTTATGCGTCAGGACTGGACAAGCGGTGGTATTTTTGAGCATGCTTTTGATTTGCACGTCAACGACCATTATGACGATATCATATATCAGTGTTATGGCCAGAAGTATTCATGACTTGTCCAAAGGGTTCCAAAAACAAGGTTTGCTCGGGCTGAAAAACAAGAATAGGCTAATTTATAAAGCTTGTGTTCCGCTTAAGGTGAAAAGTAGCCTGCTTCTACAAATTCAAAAAATTTACGGTTGTCTCAATTTTAAGTATTATGGTATGGGGAACTGTTAAATTATGCGTCGCCGCTGGTATCCAACATTCCTAAACCATCAATTTACCAGCACCATTAAATCTATCAAACAGCATTTTTGATAATGTAAGATAACTCTAACACTAGAAGTTAAAGAATCAGAAAAGTCATTTGTCTTTGTCAGTTATTTACAATATATTTGTTTGCATTTTGATTAATCTGAAACTAATGAAGCATAAAATTTGCCATGTAATGAGATAACCGCAGCAGTGTGCAAACAATTTACATTTTATCTATTAGACCAATTCATTTTTAATTTAAGAGTTCTTGATTGTTAAATTATACTTACCTGCCATAAAACATAAACAAAATTTACCTTATAGTGGAGAAAGGTTTATAGAAGGAAAGCACCAAAAAGATAATTGTGTACAAAATCTATCTGTAATCACCAGAAAAATAATTGTGTACAAAATCTATCTGTATCCCAGCTTGTTATTTAAAAATCAGAGGCAGGTTCAGAAAATCCAGTCTGTTGGAAAACTAGTTTTGAATGATTTTTTAATTATATATTAATTAATTATTTGAATTATGGAAAAAGCTTGTAGTTTTGCGTCAGTTTCCGGATAGATTCATATTCATAAAGCATAATTCCAATAAATTTTGTTCGTTGTTCATATTTCGAACGCAAATGCGGTCTTTGTCAATTTATAAACAAATTCAAATAGTAGTACATAAATAGCCATATTTTGATGTCTTACATTATTGAAAGAGCAATCAACTTGAAACATATTAATTATTTTTTAAAATAACAACGGCGGAAACAATAAATGCAAAATGTGGGAGAATTCTTTTTCTTCGCATTTGAAGTCAATCTCAAGTTAGCGTAAACGATGCAGGAACAGAGTCTTAGAATTGCGAGTACATATGTTAAACTTTATACTTTTTGACCAGTTTGGTGTGTGCCTGGGCATTCTGTGATAGATACCCCCCTAGATACGCCCTTGTTCACATTCATAAACTCGTATTAATAGTGCTCGTTGTTCAGATGTCTAATGACATGAGATCTTTGTCAATTTATTATAAACCGATTAAAATAATAATACAACAAATGGATATTAATATTTTGACGTCATACATTATTTCAATCACAATTACTTTACAGACGAACAATAATCCAATGGGAGGCCATAACTGTCATAAGAATCTCTCCTGATGATTTCCAAACCATGCAGCCACAAATGTTGCTGTTCAGTATAACCCCGCAATTACTAAAGTTTACAGTGTCGCAGGTTAATAATATATAGAGTCTACGAAGTACGTAACATTTATGGAGGATTTGAGCAAGTATTTATTGGAATAGTTGTGACTTTTGGTTAGATCCTTACTATTTTTCAGCTGAAGCTACCAAAATAGTATTATGGTAAATACCAAGTATTTAAATATCCGTCTATTGTCAATATGAAGGTAATTTCTACTAATGTCACAGTATCGTCGTATTGCGTGCTGACAGACCGTAGAATTTTGTGTGGTATGCAAAGATACCAAAATAACTTACTTATTTGTTACATAATTCTTCTTTCAAATTAGAATTAATGAGTGCTACTATATTCGAAATACTATGCTACTATATTGCAAAATGAGTAGTGAATTATGATATAATTATTTGTACCTTCATACTGTACCACGTAAACAATAATTACCCCCTTCTGTGTTCTGAAATATTATTGCAGGATTATTCATATCAAATGTGTTTGTTCATATTCTAATGTAAATGTGGTCCTTGTTCATTTAAAAACCAATTTTAATAATAATACATAAATATCTATAATTTGATATCCTACATTAATAACAGCGTCATCAGTCATCACATTCTGAATCATTTTTCATAATGTTGATGCAGCAAAGTAAATTATCAGTTCCACTTCCCGTCACGACTGATCATTTCTTTAGTCAACCTAATTTAAGTTTCGGTCTGAAGTTATCCCAATACAGACAGCTTAATATTTTAAATACAGATTTTCAACTTAACATTTTCATAAAAAAATTTATTCAGTTATATAAACAACTAATAATAAAAAATGTCGAATAAAAATACAATCTTGGGATATCACATTGTTTTCGCTATTGTTTCCCGTTTAAATATTATTCCCTTCAAATGGAACAAAAATCTGCTAACATTTGACCTAAAAACTATGACATTAAATTTTATGATTCAGTGGTTGCTGCAAGTGTATCTCTGGAGTCATATAATACTCTTAATAATTAGATTGCATACAGTCTATCAAACCACAATTATTATCCAAGTGATATTTCACGAAGCCTTGATTATAGCTTACATATTCGTTGTTCTTTGTCAGCTGAATCTAATAATATTCAAACATGAAATTTTGCAATTTGCAAATCATTTAATTCTTATCTGTTGTAAATATGAAGGTAATTTCAATAAAATGTTTTCAATTTCATCAAACTATAAGCATTTGTTTAATTAAATATCTGGCTTACTGCATTATCAATTATTTAACGAATGTTATTTAATAAGTTAACAATGCTAATATTTTTATTCTCTTTAAACTGATGTTGAATATAATGTAATATTATTTAAGATTTCCGTGTTTTGTATCTTAAAACGGAAAAGTAATTCTCTGTGGTGTAAACATGTCGAATGTGGGTTTGAAATTAATTGCGGTCTATTTTTGTAGATAAACTACACTCAAGCAAAAAGACGATTATAATATTCAAAATGATTTTGATTGGACTCGTTGGCATACTTTTTATCTACCCTCCGTTAATATTTCTTACCTTTTGTCTGCTTCCAAAATCAAGTTTTTTTATTTACAATTACTTCATCAAGAAAAATGATTCGCCATATATTTTTTTAATGTCTGCAACTGCTGAGACTCTTGCATTCTCGTTGGCAATAGTAGTGGAACAATTCAATATTTTCTTCAATTTAGTATACTTACAATTAGCGTCATCGCATTTGAGATACTTAAGGTACATTTTTTTTGCCTATTTTACACTAGTTCCATACAATTTATTTTGGACTTCTATTCTTTTATAATCAACTTCGCAATTTTGACATTTATCAAATCAAATGCACAAAATATAACTTTATAACCAGCGAAGGTCAAGTTTGCAAATGGAATCAACTGGTCAACTCTTTCGTGACCTCTGACCTTTTTCTTGCGCTACTTTATTATAGCCGTTTTGCAATGGTTTAATAACCAATGAAAATATATTTACTATAATCATATTTTATAGGACGAACATGAAGGATATGGACCCGCGAGACTTTCTCAAAGCCTACAGAACACTTCAGGTTTTACACAATCGCTACAATGAAAGTTTCACACAAATATTTATCCCTTTAATCAAACTCGTTTTCATACTGGCCACCATTATTTGTAATTATGGTGCTATTCTATGCGTCAGGACTGGACAAGAAGTGGTATTTTTGAGTATGCTTTTGATTAGCACGTCAACGACCATTATGACGATATCATACATCAGTGCTATGGCCGGAAGTATCCATGACTTGTCCAAAGGATTCCAAAAACAACGTTCGCTCGGGCTGAAAAACAAGAATAGGCTAATTTATAAAGCTTGTGTTCCGCTTAAGGTGAAAGTAGCCTGCTTCTACAAATTTCAGAAATTTACAGTTGTGTCAGTTTTCAGTAAAATGATATGGGGAACTGTTAAATTATGCGTCGCCGCTGGCATGCGACAATATTAAACCATCAATTTTCCAGCACCATTAAATCTATCAAACAGCATTTTTGATAATGTAAGATGACTCTAACACTAGGAGTGAAAGAATCAGAAAGGTTATTTATCTTTGTCAGTTATTTAAAATATATTTGCTTTAGGGTTGTCCCGATGCGGGTTTCGCCGATGCCCCGATTCAGCAGACCAATTTTTGTGGCCGATGCACAGCCGATGAAAACTCGAGACAACACCCCTAAGTGCGTTTCAAATAACTAACAATTAACAATGCCATTGATTTAGAAAACTAATATAGCAAATATTAAATACAATTCTGACTGAAACCATTGATTTGTAAAGTCATATTTTAACAATTTAATTTTAATTTAATGAATTTAATTTAAATGCCTGAAAACCCAGAATTGCCCTACTATCCAGAATATCTATACTACAGTTTTAAGGATTAACATGTACAATGTACCTTTCAATGACGTAACGAAGAGCGGAGCGCTTGCGGCATTTACCCACTCAATCCAAAAAAGGGATTATTTGCGCCAAAACCCGCATAAGTTAAATAAGTTTTTTTTATTATTGTACGCCCCCAGACACCAATTGCTTAAGGCGTGTTTCCCCAAACAGAAGTCCTGGGAATCCTTGCTACACTTTTATAATACTGACATTCAAAGTAATTGCCAATATAAATAGGTGATTCGACCAAAGCAAACCGTTTGCAGTTTAAATCATTTAAATTTCATTCATCACTCTAATGGGAGCATCGGCAGAAGAATCGGCTGTATGGGCCGATGCAGCAAATTTTATTTGGCCGATTATGAAATATCGGCAGATCACCAAAAACAGCGCATCAGCGGCCGATTACTCGGCAAGCCGATTAATCGTGGCAACCCTAATTTGCTTTGCAGTTTGATTAGTCTGAATTTAATGAAGCATAATATTTATAATGTAATGAGATAACCGCAGCCTGGTGAAAACAATTTACATATTATCTATTACACCAATTCGCTTTACAATTTTACAATTTAAGAATTCATGAGTGTTAAAATATACTTACCTGCAATAAAACATGAATAAAATCTACCTTATTGTGGAGAATGGTTTATAGAAGAAATACACCAAATAGAGAATTGTCCACAAAATCTATTGTTTGTATATGCATCCCAACTTGTTATTGAAAAATAAGGGACAGGTTCAGAAAATCCATTCTGTTGGAAAACTAGTTTTGAATGATTTTCTAATTATATATTAATTAATAACTTGAATCGTGGAAACAGCTTGTAGTTTTGTGTCATTTTCCGGATATATTCATATTCATGAAGCATAATTCCAATAAATTTGGTTCGTTGTTCATATTTCGAATGCAAATGCTGTCTTTTTCAATTTATAAACGAATTACCATATTAATGCATAGAGGTTTCTATTTACACGAGCCTAACTTTAAACGGTTTCACCCACAAAAATAATAGATTTAACCGAACTTTTTTAATTTTTCAATCTATAAGCCATTTAAAATAATAATACATATTTAAGTATCGATATTTTTATGTCATACATTATTGAAAGCGCAATCACCTTAAAACATATTAATTAATTTAAAAAAATTACTGCGGTGGAAACAGTGACTGAAAAATGCGGTAGAAGTCCTTCCCTTCACATTTGATTTAAGTTTCAGTCTCAAGTAAGCGTAAACGATACAAGGACGGAATCTTACAATGGTGAGAACATATGTTAAAATTTACATTGTATAAACTATATTCTCTTTCGTTTTAAATGAATAATAATAATAATCATGGCCGATAGAATTACTATTATTGGATATCGCATTATTTTCATTTTGGCTTCCCTACAAGTGGAATAGTAATCACTAACATGTTCAAGTTAGTGCAAGATTAATCCGAAAAACGTTTGGCTAAAATTAAACAAATGGTCACTAAAATTGCGTGTGCCACAAAATAGTTGGCAGCTTTTTTGTATTTCGACAATATTTGGTTATGTTTAATTTAGTTAATTTAGCTAAAATAATTTTAATCAACTAACTAAACACTATAAAGTTGGTTCTAGTGCATCACTGAAAGCTGACGAATTTCATTTTCTCTTACCTGATAACTTTGATGGTTAGCGAGTTATTAAGATTAGATTGATGAATTGGTAACTTTAGTTTACTAACATCTTTGGCAAATGCATCTATAGTATTAACGTATAAACAATATTTATAATATACATACTACATCGTATACATCCATATACAAACCTACAACTACGTCTACAACCATCAATATGTGTATGTATGGGCGTACACACCAATATCTCTACTATTTACAATTATGCTTTTTTATTTGTTACTTTTACTCATCATTTGCCGTTTCCGTGGTAGTGGTTTACCATTTCAGGTTATTGAATTTGCCATCTATGGTAAAAAACAATTTTATTTGCCACTAAAGAATTTGTCACCACAGTATTTGCCACTTCGGTGCCCAGCCCTCAAAAAAATAAGTTTGCTGTAAAACGAGATTTCCTAATTAGGTACTCAGACTGAAACCCGGAACAAGCTATTACTTTTGTGTCTTCATACATTTATCATGTATAATTCCTATTAATTGGGTTTATTGCTCATATTTCAAATGGAATTGTGGTCTAGACAATTTATAAGTTATAACCCGATTAAAGTAATAATACATAAATACCGATACTTTGACATCATACATTATTATAAGTGTGATTACCACCTACACTATTAATTACATGATAAGGGAAAAATAATCACAGAGGAATTATAATGGTCAACTGACATAGGGATCTCTCTCCAAGCTAAAAAGTTTCTGTCTTGAATTATATACAAGTTTTACCTTTTGCATGCAGATTTTCAAATTTGTCTTTTTACATAAACATTCTTGTATTCTGTTTAGAGGAAACAATAATCATGGCCGACAGAAATACTATCACTGGATATCACATTATTTTCACTTTAGCTTCCCGTTTACATATTATTCCATACAAGTGGAACAGAAATCTATTAAGATTTGAAGTAAAAACTTCGAAAATCTCTTTAACGGTTCATTATTTTTTGCCCCTATATCTCTGCAGTCATGCAGCACTCTTAATAGTAAGATTGTATGCAGTGCACCAAACTTCATTTAGTGTTGAATTACTCATTCATGGAATTTACATTATTTCATATTCACTCATTGCTATTTTTTATCTGAATCTAACATTAAGGAAAAATGAAATTTTGCAATTTGCCAATCATTTAATATATGTTTGCTGTGAATATGAAGGTAATTATTTAAAAAAATATATTTACAACTTCCACCGTCATCGGATTTTTGTTTTAAAATTTTTGACTGATGACTCTTAAATATTAAAAATTAATTAATAAAAATGTCTCGTTTAATCTTTGTACACCTTTTTTGCAGGTAAATTACGCGCAAGCAAAATGTCGATTGCTATATTCAAATTTATTTTGAGTGGATCTATTTTAGTACTTTTTGTCTACCCTCCTTTAATATTTTTTGCCTTTTGTATATTTCCACAGTCAAATTTTTTCATTTACAATTATTTCACCGAAACGAATCATTCAACGTATATTTTTACACTGTCGGCGTTAACAGAGGCGGTGGCATTCTCTTTATTAATAATAATTGGACAATTCAATGTCTTTTTAAATTTGGTATATTTGCAATTTTCATCGTCACACTTGAGATATTTAAGGTATGTACCTGATTTTAATTATACTCTCAAAGTTCATAGTTCAGCTAATCGTCTGCATATAGAAAGATTCAAAATAATTTTTATGAGTAACCAACATCGCAATATGCTATATTAGCATTTGTTGTATGATGTAAAAAAAATCGGGAAATTAAAAAAAATGATACACGAAGTACTCATATATTTAGATAACTCATTAGGAACAAGGGGGGACAATGGGCGCATGTCCTCACCAAATTCTGGAAAACAAGGGGTTATTTGCGGCTTTCGACAGCAAATAGCATCTTTTTCAATTTTTTTTGTATTTGTCATGCCCCCCCCCCCTTAAATGCCCATTTGTTAGGTCGTACCCCCAAACAAAAATCCTGGGTACGCTCTTGATTAGTAACTATTTAATAATTAAATTATTGACTAGATGCAATAAAATTTTAATTGCATCTGGTTATTAATTGATAACCAACTAATATATTTTTATTGTATAGGATTATCATAAAAGATATGAACCCAAGAGACTTTCTCAAGGCCTACCGGACATTGCAAATTCTACACAATCGCTATAAAGAATGTTTCACACAAATTTTTATTCCTGCAGTCAAATGTGTATACCTCGTTGCAGCCATCGTTAGTAACTACGGTGCCATAATTTGCAGCAAGAACCAACAATCGGTTGTATTTCTCATCATGCTATGTATCATCTCGTTGATAACTTTTACGATAATATCATATATCAGTTCAACAGCCGGATATATACACTATTCGTCCAAGGGATTCCGAAAGCAAGGTTTGTTAGGACTGAAAAATGAGAGCAGGCTTATTTATAAGGCATGTGTTCCAACGACAGTAAAAGTCGGCTGTTTTTACAAATTTGAAAAGTTTACAGTTGTAAAAATGTTCAGTATTATGTTATTGGGGACTGCTAAATTATGCGTCATTTTTGGCATCTGACAATCATGTGTAATAATATCAAAATATTTAGGTAGGTACTGGTGTTCGGGCGCAAACAAGGTTTTATTTCTAATATAATGTTATTCTGAACAATGACCATTGCTGTATGTAATAAATTTTCATTTCATTAAAAATTTTGATTCCTTTATTGTTAATGGCTACTCAATTTAATTAATGGCGGATTAAAGGTAAGTCATACTCAATCTTATCCATAGATGTATGTAAATGTGTAAGCTGCAATGTGTATAACATTATTCTAACAAGCGAACAAACTTTAGCTTCAACTTAATTTATCTAATTACTGGTTTGTTGATTTCGTTCGTCGTTGCTATGACATTATCTAATTATAGAAATTTGGAAATAATCTGTTTGTATTGTTTTAAACGGACTTTAAACGTGACCTCTGTTATTTTGTATTCATTTTTGTATGTATTTTGTAAATCACTCATTTGTATGCATTTTTCTAACCAACATTTTAAAAGCGTTACCAAAACTACAAAAAACCCAGAAATTTCTCACTCAGGGCTAATTGCTTTACATACTTCACGCCAGTCAACATCACGCTTCTGACTTTCAGTCCTTTACCAATTACACTCCTGTCAACTTATCAATTCGGAAAATAAACACAGCAATTTCAATTGGCATAAACAATTTCCACTCGTAGTTCAGAGCACTTTTTTCAACTTAATCTTAATTTACGATTTAACTTACATTCCCCCATCACCGCACATTTTATTCGCCCTAATAAATTTACTATCATACAAACACACCAACGAAAAGACAGGAACTTCGACCCACGCCCTTTCAACAGGAGGTGAAAACGATTAACTGGAACTAAAGACAGAACTAAGCCACTCCGGTTTAGTCCGGTTAATTTGTTTTTGAGAAAAAACCGGTTCCGCTTTGGTTTGGTTCCTATAATATTTTATGCGACTGCTCTATATCAAATGCGGTAGAAAGTGTCCTAAAAGGTGTATGTTTACCTAAAAATTACCCGTTTTTACCGATTTCAGCAAAAATAATTTTTTTTCAATAACTTTGACATTTAATATCGGATTTGGCTTAAAACGTCGGTTTAGTTTTGGTTTGGATATGACTTCTGCTATGGTTTGGTCCGGTTTGGTTCTTATAAATTCCTTAGCGCAAAATAATATTTTTATTATCATGACCCAATATACTCCCATGTGCAAGGAAGGAAGAAATTGCATCCAAAAGTGGCATTCGTAATATCCACTGACACCTCGTATATGCCATGCCCTCTTATATGCAAGTGAAATAAAAGTGTGCACTTATAGAGTTATAAATTTAGTATAATATTAAATTTGCGTTTAAATTTTAGAGGGTTAGCCCATATTAAGGATTCTGGTTTGAGATAACGACTTGAAACTTAGTACACGTGTTCCAGTGGTCCATTGGAAGGTTAAGTTCTGAGATGGGGTCAATCGGTCAACTCCTACATGATCTTTGATTTTATTGCAAAGTCACCGTTTTAACACAGTCTGCACAGCGCACTGCATTTTAAATGCTACTATGTCGTAGTTGTACTTATCTTTGAAATAATTGGCTGCCAACTTTTGAATTGGGAAAGAGACAGTGTTCGAATAGTTTGAAAAAATACAATTGGTGATTTTAAATACGTTTAATCAGATTATTTATACTACTATAGTGTTAAAGTTGATGTGATGTTAAAGTTGATGTTATTCAAGTTCGAAGTTGACAACACTCTTGCGATGCTTTATTCCACCGTTGCAAATGATTTATTTTCGATGAAATTGTAAGCTGAATGTCACGGAATTTTTCATCTTATATGGACATACTAATTACATCTTATACTATAATTCTTACATGAGTGTGAAGTTATACCAAATTTGGTACCAAATTTTGGTACACAATTTCATACCA
>JABASD010006038.1:0-11028 GCA_019776165.1 Pogonognathellus flavescens
GAATTTTGTAAATTGTTGTTAGATATACATTGGAAGCTGCACGTTCATTATCAATTTGCACAATTAACTTGAAGACATTGTGAAAGCAGGCAACTGAAAATTGTTGTATACACGTGTCGTTCGTAGTAGAGCCCTATGCTTTCGAAAGATTTATATAAAAAAAAATATTAGCAACTCAAAAAAGTGCTGACTGGAATTTTGTAAATTGTTGTTTAATATACATTGGAAGCTGCACGTTCATTATCAATTTGCACAATTAACTTGAAGACATTGTGAAAGCAGGCTACTGAAAGTTGTTGTATACACGTGTAGGTGATGGTAGCGCCCGATGCTTTCAAAACAGTTATGTAAGTTCCAATATTATTCAGTAAAGAATTTATTAACATATCGGGTTTTAACTGTCGTTTAATATATATTGAAAATTTCAAGTTGAATATTAATTTGCCCAATGATGTTGTAGACATTGCCAGAGCAGGCAACTGAAAATTGTTATACACACGTGTCTTACGTAGTAGAGCCCTATGCTTTCGAAAGATTTACATAAAACAATATTAACAACTCATAAGTGTGCTGGCCGGAATTTTGTGAATTGTTGTTTGATATACATTGGAAGCTTATACGTACTTATAGAAAGAAGAAAAGTTGAGAAACCAATCGGTATAATATTTACTCTTGTATTTGATAGTCGAAAGTGAAGCGTAAGAGCTGAAGTACTGTTTTATTTCTCTACGTTTAATTTAACCAGCCAAGCACCTACTTTGTCTAACATTTTAATTCAATACACAATAAAAGCACATATATTTGTTACTTGTTCCGTTGGGAATTGAGTTGTAAAAGCAATCCCTTTTGACTGGTTTGGTAGGGGATTAACGGTAGTGGTGGCACAATCAAAATCATATAGAAGCATAAATTAGATTTCGTCTTGTTTTGTTTGATATAGGAAGCAGAATCGGGTGAATGGGTTTTGGTTTATGCAAAAGCAGTAAATAGACGCAGAATAAAAATGTGTGAGAAAGGTATAATATATCGAGTTATCTTTCGAGATAGTCAATAGTTAAAAAATCAGCCACTTATTTTCTACAACTAGATCAATTGTACTTGAATCGATCATGTTCATGAACGAACTCCGTCTTCCTTGTTGAGTCATGTTCTAAAATTCATTTGGTTGGCCTAAAAATTACTCAAGTTATCGTATAACTCAAGTTATCGTATAGACAGACAAATGTTTATTTAAATAAATTAAAACTTCTATAACGAATGCACGACAGAATAAACAATTGCGCTCACAGAGTCTAATTGTTTAACTCAATAGATACTATAGAAGCGGACGTAGCAGAATCGCAGAAAAGTCCGGTTTTGCAATCGTACAAGGTTTCACCTGAAAGGGTGAGATCTAAAATGACGGTTCGAAAGAAAGTACTTGGAGTGGGATATAGGGTAATTTTTCCGCCGCTGCTATCACATCAGATTTGCAAAATGATGCTTTGCAAAAATGCGCTTTATATGTCATAGGGAATTTTTCGGCTGCTCCTATCCATCGAAATAGCAAAATAATGCTTTCAAACATTGCACTGTGTATGGGATAGGAAATCATTCTCCGCTGCTCCTATAACATAAAAATTGCAAAATGATGCTTTGGAAAAATGCTCTTTGGATGGGATATGGAATAATTTTCCCATTAAAATTGCACAGAGGTGCTCTGAGAGATTGCACTTTGTATGTGATAGAGAATTATTATCCACCGCTCCTGTCCCATCGAAATAGCCAAATGATGCTTTTTTAAGAAAGCTCTTCGTATGGGATAAGAAATTATTTTACACTGCTCCTATCTTATAAAAATTTCAAAATGATGCTTCAATAGTTTACAATTTGTATGGGATAGACTGTGCTCGTCGAGACCGACTTGTAAAAGCGCGAAAGACGAAGAAACGTTAGAGAGAGAAGAAGCCAAGCCAAATGCCGACGAAACAGACGACCACCGATCAGTTCAACGAGATTACTCTGCCGAGTAACGACATACTCTCTGTTCTCCGACAAAAATCAATTTTATTTCATTTTGTCGTATTTTTTTAATTAATTATAACTTTAATAAACTTAATTAAACCCTACACTATATTGTGCTGACACGTAAATTGATAAATTGGTTATGACTTTGGCTTGATAATGGGAGTAAAGCATCTTCAGACTGTTGACTGCTTTCTGTGTTTCGTTTAGAAACCAGTAAATTGTACTGATATATGTTTAGCACTTGAAATAAATCTTACATTACATTACACGTTATTGTTAGGGAAAGTTTCACAGTTATTTTTAATATTTGTCGTGACATTGACCGTCACATAGTAATCGTAGTATTACATTAGGAAGTGTGCCTTACAACCACATCTTTCATCAGACATTTTGCATTTAACCTGACACGGATTAAATTAAGTGCATATTTTTCACCGATCATAGACAGACGATCGAGACATTGACATCTGAAACAACCAGACGGTTTCATAGACAATTATTTTCCACTGCTCCTATAACATAAAACTTGTAAAATGATGCTTTGAAAAAATGCACTTTGTATGGAAACGGAAAAATAATCCACAATTGCTCATATATTTTTAAAACCGAAACTACAGATTTTATTTTTGCAAACTAATTGTTGGAAACGTAAAAGTAATCCACAATGGCTCATGAATTTTTAAAAGCCAAACAATAAATTTAATTTTTGCAACTTAATTGTTGGAAACGGAAAAGTGATTTACAATTTGTTACTTTTCTGTTTCCAACAATTAGCTTGCAAGAATTGAAACTATTGCATGGTATCTACAAATATATGAACCATTGTGGATTACTTTTCCGTTTACGAAAATTATCTAAATCTAGTGCTTGGTGTCTACACGAATTTTGCTCGTTTAGACACCAAGCAATAGATTTAGAAAATAATTTTTCGAAACGGAAAAGTAATCCACAATGGCGCAAAGTTTTTAAAAGCCAAACAATAGATTTAAATTTTGCAAACTAATTGTTGGAAACGGAAACTTAGGATTTTGGCCGTTTGTGACAGTGGAAAGGCGAGCTCTTCTTTGAACTGCATCTTCTATCATTTCAAAACTGTAAAATGATATTTACAAACAGTCGAGTCTTTTAACGGCAAGACGTTTTTGTCTGCGGTTGTTGTCGTTCAGAAGGAAGGACGGCGCTTGGAAAAATTTGTCAACCTTGAATTGACGTTTGGTGTCTCACCGGCAGGTTAATATAAACTGTTCGACAAATTAGATGACAAATAAAAATTAATTAATTTGGTTTGCAAAACCCCCCTTTTCACAAGTTTTTTTTAAGTTATCATTATTTGTGTAACGGACAGTACCGTAGCGAGGGTGAAAGCAGGTGAAATTTTTTTCAGGGCCTGATATTAGGTGGGCCGGGACTGGTTTAGACTTGCACTAGATATTTTTGGAATTTTGAAAAATAACAGGTAAACGTATAAATTAAGCCCCCAAATTACAAAACATAGTAAAACATTTCACGCCACGCGCGAATTCGACATGTCTTTGGTGCGTTTCAACCTAACTTTTGCCCAAATTTTTCGCGCTACGCTCCAATATGAGCATTTATAAGCTTAAAATAGACGCGTGAACTTGTAAGTGGCAATAGTTTCATTTGTTATGAGCAAACAACGGGAAAGTTTAAGGGCCTGGATGAAACGGAATTTTCAGGACCGGGAATCGATCACTACGGTCCTGGTAATGTACACCGTAATTGAATATTTCCATTATATATAATATTACTAATACTTGCAATGAGTAAATTCAGTTTCCTGTATTATTAAATTTATTTCAATCGTTGATTATGAAATTAAAACATGTATGCCGTCCAATATACAATATTAAATAGAATAAAAATGACAGGGAAAATAATTCTAGAGATAACATCGATTTTCTGTGCTCTGCGATGAGACTTTGCAGCAAACGCTTCAGTTCCCATTTCCTTGTGCATTCCTGCTAAAGCACTACCAAATTGAGTAAACAACAACAGCTTTTTAGACTCCGTAATTATACTGCGAGAAATGTAATGAACAACAGAAAACTGAAGGATGGCCCCAAAAACCATAGCTTGGCAAAATGCTGTCCACACGTCTATGGCCTTAATGTAGGAGGCGGGTGGTACACTCTGATTTATTCCGTATCTGTGAAAACAAATTATCTGTACAAATATTATTCAAATTTAAAAAAAAACCTTACAACGCTCCGATTGAATATTTACGTTAGGGATACAACAGTGAGGATTGTAGTGACCCCCAAAGAAATCCTAGCTTCAACAGCTGTAGGTTCGAGCCAAAACGAAACCCAAGACACGATGACAAGCATTGCACATGGGCTGTAAATCTGAATAAAGTAAAATCCCAACTGCCTGGAGAAATATAAATACATTTCCACGCAGCTAAAGTTGCCAGCAGAGTGAATAGTCATACAGTTTTCGGAGTTGGAATAATTTTTCAAAACAAATCTTGCCATGTTATAATTGAATTTCTTGAAAATTTCAACCGGAAGTGTGGTTTTCCATCTCACCAGTAAATCCTTTGACATCCAACCGTACGCCTCAACGTGAATTGGACATGTCTGTTTATCCTGTAATAAAAGTAACAGAAAACCTATAGTTTTTAGGTTTATTTTCTGATTGAGTTTTAATATTATGCAAATTTAATTGTAGCTAATATTAGCAGACATATTACTACCATCCGGTATATGCAATTTTTGTAAGAAGATTAAAAAACTTTTTATGTTCTCAATTTAGTTGTAGTTTTTGTATTTTAAATTGCTCATTTAAAAATTTAGTTTAAAGCTATATAAGCAATTCTGAACACTTTCCTAAAAATTTATTAAATATAAGAGCGTGTGCTAAAAAATTCTGTGTTAATTCAATTACTATTGGTATATAAAATATGTAATTCATTTTTGTAATTTGTTACCATTGGAAATCGTCTCAAGTCAAAAATGCATGACATTCTGACAGTAATTCGGTAGCTCTGGAAAACATGTCCGTCAGGGTAGATTCTTGTGTATACATTCGGAACCATGAGTTGATGAAGTGCCGAGGTTTTCTCATTCAGGAAAAACAAATCAGGCATCCAAATTCTTTTTGCAGAAGCCAAGTTCAAGTACTGAATATTACATTGGATATGAGAATATTTTATTCTTGGATCAATCCACTCCTGACGAAAAGTCATTTGTATAGAATATTCCATTTTCTGATCGTCAATGTCGTCAATACTTCGAATGTACACGCTGACATTAATAATTACAGGGCCGGATCCGTTTATTCCGGTTGGACACACTTCCGTGTCATACCTTGCCACATTTAACAGGTTTTTCAATATTTCAGACACTCTTTGCTTCGAGTTAATGTCCTCGTCGTCTACAATTACCGTTTGCTTGTCGTTCAATTTCTCGGAGGAATTGAAATTTTGGTCAGAGCAGCTAAAGGCAATATTAATATTTTTTTAAATAAATTAATGAAGGTAATTAATTCGTATATGCAAATATTTCCAGTTTGGTATAATATTATTATTTTTCATTAATCACTCATAGGGAAAAGGCAAAATATTCATTGCAATTGCAGTTAGACAATGACAATGATATATAATATTTAATGAGTTGCAAGGACGTACTAAGTGCGGCCACGTGCCCCCTCCAAAGTCAGAAAAAGGGGAAAGCCGAAAATAACCCCTTTTTTCGTGGTTTTCTTCCCTGGTGCCCACACATTATGCCAGTTTATTATGTCGTGCCCCCACCAAACAGAAATTCTGGGTACGCCCTTGCTGAGTTGTCAATTTTGTTATTTAGGCAAACCCACTCAAAATTGTAATTAATGTTGCTCTAATATTTATGAATGCATGTCTTTTGATAAACTCGTCCTTATAAGTATATTCGACATGTAATAGCTTTTAATTCAATTCAAAGGAGTTGTCATTTTGCATGATGTAGTTTTTAATCAGCTGAAATGATTCTAAGCATAAAAAGACACAGAAGCAATGAAAAGTAAAATAATTGTGAGTTAGTTTTTAACTTGGAAGTTATTACGTGGGCGACGAACTTAAGAAAGAACGGTATAAATACTATTATACAGTCAAATTTTATGGATAGCTAATGAATATTGCTAAAACAATCAAACGAGACTTCGACGATTGGATGTTTTTGGACACAGGTAATATCTTAAGAATACAATATTCTTTACTTACCTGAATGCATAGGACTTCTCAGGGAAAACATTGCAAAGAATCGAAAGATACACCGTTATTAACACTATGTAAATTGAAGTGGCTACTAAATACATATTAGTGACGGAAGAAATATCAAAAGTGTTTCTCTTGATACCTGAATTGAAATGCCAATTTAACGTTTTTAAAATAATTATTCCAACTTTAATTGCTTATGTTAAGGAGGCGTTATGATAATGTGGCACTTTTATGAGCTAATCGGTGTTTTCTCTGGACTGGAAATTCGAATTGAAATTTCGAAAATCTCATGGTTTATGATAATGTACTGTTTTATTTTTTCGAAAAAATGCCAACTGTAGAAAAATATTATTAATGCTTAGAAATCTAAAACTATCTAAGGATAATATTTTTCTAAATTTAGTTGATAGTGAACCCGAAATGACACATTGTCAGCCAGAAAACCAAATATGGTTTAGCAATTATCAGAATGGCTTAATTATCATTTTATTAATAGTATGGCAATAGTTTGTATATATTATGACAACTTTTCAAATATTTCTTTAATATAAAGTTCAAGAGTTGTAAAATAAAAAAGTGGATATTTTATTATTTATAGGGTGAATAGGAAATATTTACTGATTCAATTTTAAAAGACCTATGAATGACGAAAATGCTGTTGCCATATTAAACGTCGTTTCACGTTTCACAAGTTTTGACAAATTTGAAATTTTTAACTTTGAATTGCTTTTATGATTTTCAGAGATGGAGTAAAACTTCAACAATTTTTACACAATATGTAAGCTTTCAAACAGATATATACTGACTAATATTTTGCCACCTAAACTATAAAATATTGCGGACAAATTTGTTTTCAACTTTTTAATGAATTGAGCGGTTCAAACTTTTTGCTAGGGTTTTGCGAATTTTCAGCGAACTCTGCAATCTCTTATAACTGCCTACTTCAAAAAGTTGAAGTACCTACTCAGAAATACCCAACTCAGAAATAACAATGACTAAATTACAATAGGTACCTATCCAATGTATATAATCAGAAACACTCCTCAATGACTCAATCGTAGACGAAACAAGTGTGTTTCACATTATGTCCCTATTGAAATTAATTTTTGCAGCTTTTTTATACTCATAGCATATTAAATATAGATGTATCTATGAATGACAAGTTCTTGCAAATAATTGTATTGATTTTTTACTAGGCTTTTCCTTATTATAGAACATAATAAGGAAACATAACTGTTGAAAGCGTATATACATCGGTCCGCTACTAATTACTAGGAATTCGGTGTAGTAAAATTACTTGACACATTTTTCTCTTACGATTTTGGTACTCTTTTTACTGTAATAGCAACACCTTGACAAGTTATGTAAATATAAAGCTTCTTTGAGACATTCATACACAAATATTTTTTCGTTGTTAACGATAGTAAATTACTTTGTAGGTGGAATATTATTACAATTTGCTTTTGTCATTGCACATTGTGTACTTCTAAATGGACTGATTTTTAATGGAAAGTGGGAGTGAGAGTTATACCTTTAGGAAATCATAAATGGAGTACAAGTATTGATAATGTAGTGTGGGATAATCATTAGGCACTTCGGACGGACTAGACCCATTTTAAAAATACTTGCATTGCATACAAAACACGCAATAGGTGAGTGTTCCCTTTAACCGAAGGCAACGGAGCTTTAATATTATGTTGTCATATTAAGTTACCATATATTTTCTCACTGTCTATCCCACAGAATGTTTTTTAAGTAGCGCAAGCTACTTTATAACAATCATGTCTACGTCTGTTCATCTGTCAGTCCGTCCGTGACCGCTATAACTCCCGAACGATTGAACACAAATCATTCAAACTTCTCATGTGTGATCTCTGGGTGACAACAAAGGTCCTGTTTGTAAATGGTGTCAATCGGTAAACTCCTTCATGACCTTTGACTTTTTAGAATAACTACTGTGTTAATAAAGCCTCAACAATACACTTTATTTTACATATTGCTAAATTAATTCTATTTACGTTTGGAAGTCAAGACCGCCAAATTTATTATTTGAAGACGACCGCTAATGTTTAAATATTTTGAGAAAAGCGAATCGATTATTTTAAATATAATACACAGTCAAACGTCAGAGTAGTTATTCTGCTGCTATTGAACAACCCTTTGGTGACTTTTTTAATTACTTATTCTTGCGCTACTTTATTATAGCTTTGAATGTTTTATTTTTATTAAAGCTAAAGAAGGTTATCATCTACTTTCAGGGACAGACTAATCCATTTTATTTTAAATATTATTTTATATTCATAATGTGTCACTTTATTTAAAATCTGTCCTTATATAAATATAGACTCAAGATGTTTAATACATTTTAGTTACAATAAAAAAGTAGTTTTGTAATAACCAGCGTCCTTATTAGAAGATTGTATATATCCGAGATCAATTTTTTCCCAAATAATTTATGCAAATAAATTGCATATCTTTGCAAAATGTGATTTGATTGACTTTAAAGTAAAAATTGACAGACATATTCTATAAATATCAAATTCTCAAACAAAATTGTTTATATCGGAGACGCATTTCTCCTAAATGTTTGCAATGTAGAATTGTACATCTTCCTAAGTGCAAACTGGAATTCTGGGACTCTTGCAGCGTACACAATTGGATTAAAACAGGAATTTGCCAAACCAAAAATTGCCGAGAACATAAATAAATACGGCGAGGCTTTATATTCTACAGGCACTAGAACATCGTACAGACTTAGAAAATACCAAGGAGCCCAGCAAACTAAAAATGCCAAGATAATAATTCCCAAAGTAATAGCCGATCTCTTCTCCTTTTCCAATTTCAATCGTCTTTTCGCATCCGAAACTTCATCCACCAAAATATTTGCATTTGTCAGATTACCACGGCCGGATATAGAAACATCGGTTGACGACGTGCCAGTATCTGAAAGGAAGAATATGAATATCAATTTAATCCACATATTATTAATTTTAAACCCATTGATCGAAAATCATCACACATAAAGTTCCTTTAACGATACGATAAAAACTTTCTTATATAATTTAATACCTGAAGATATTTTGTCTTCAAGACAATCACTAGAAGTGGGATTTGTTGATCCTGACGGGTCTTCCACCTTCCGAAGTCCTAGTCGCCTCCTAATCTCCAGGAAAACTTTGGAATAAATGCGGATGATAAGAAAGGCAGGGAACCCATACGACGTAAACCAAATATGAGCAACCCAATAGGGAATCTTATTTGAAACGCAATGTTTTTGTCCAGTCGGGTCCTTGGATGTGTGTTCCCAGTCTAGAATTATTGGTCCCGTAACCCAAATTCCAAGTATCCAAATGACAATGACAATTTCGATCACTGATTTCATAGATCTTCTTTGCAAATAAGAAATTCCCTCAGTGATAGCACGGTATCTGTCAGCAGCAATAACCACGAGGTGATACGCCGTCATTGAGTACAGGGAAAAACAACCCACGAGCCAAATACGACACATCGGCAGTCCAAAGTCCCACTGACGGCTGTAGCTGTATGCCACGGTAATTGGAAATGCAAAAATGCCCGTCAGAAGATCCACAACAGCTAATGAAATGAAATAGGCATTTTGCGGAGTCCGAATCGGTTGGTGAATAAACCAAATCAATATTACCAATGCGTTTCCCACTATTGTTAATACAACCAACGGTGTAGAGATTAACACAAGATTAAATTTAAACCAAAAGTTTCCATCTGAATTTTCTGTAGCAGTAATGTCCGTCAAATTCATTTTTAACAAACAAATTTACGAGGCTATTGTTAATTTCAAATAAGTAAATTAATAACTAAATTGCAATTTGCAATTGAAAGAAGAAGTAAACTGAAGAAATGAAACTGAATGAACCCACCTATGATTTTGTTTACTGTAATATTATACCAATATCTATTTTAAGGAAGTCGGTATCTATTTACTACCAAATAGATTAAAAAGCTTTTGTTTTTGATTCATCGACTACGTAAATCGTGAGGTTCTTCAACTGTCAACTCAGACTCAAGAAGCCGCAATTTCCTGGTGAGTAGTCGTATTTATAAAATATATACTTGGAAAAATATTGTGTAGTGTGACATATTTGCGTAATTGGATTTATTTGACAGTTAAATTAAAGAACTATATATACATTCATACATTAGGAATTAAATATCATTTCTTCCGAAAACCACACTGTAAAATAGAAATAAATAACCAAAAACACGATTGCCACAGCTTAATTGCGTCACTTGCTTTTCTTTGTAATCTCATACATGAATGTTGATGCTCCTTCATAACAATTACATCGCCCCTCATGTAAATACAAATCAATGTATTTTTTTTTCCTAAACTGATCCAATTAATTATCATTGTACTATTTAACTTATTGTCTGAAATGACGTACTAATTATGCCATAACACCAAGCACCAATAAATATTCACCGTTTTACATGTATTCTGTAAGTATTTACATATTTACATAAATTTGCACCTATTTTTACATTTTTCTAAATAGAAATACTCACAGCTTTCTGATAAGGTCGGTGATGGTTGTTTATGTTTTTGAAATTATTTATTTGTGTACCTCACTAAACATTAGTGTAAATAATGTAAATATAATCCTTAAGAAGTTAATAATTGAAAAGGCACTACACCTTCAGCGAGCTAAATAACTCTGAGCTTAAAAAATTAAGTTAGAAGCAGCGATTTTTTCCATCACTTAAATTCACCCAGGGCCGGCCTTACGTTTTGCGGGGCCCTAGGCGAATACTTTTGCGGGGCCCCCAAC
>JABASD010006039.1:0-11027 GCA_019776165.1 Pogonognathellus flavescens
CATTATCAGAGGTTTTGTTATTAGAATAGTTAGAATCGCTAAAGGTTTTGCATCGTCTAGTCTGGTATAAAGTGCAACAGAAAGTACTATGCGTAAGAAAGAAAGTACACCAGTGTTTTCTTTGAATCGACATCATCTTCTCAATTGCTATATTTTCGTACTTAACATGGATTAGATTTCACGTGCAAAATTGCATCAGGTTTTAGCCGCCAGGCTGTATTTATTACAATTGAAATGTTACAAATTTTAAATTAATTGAATGAACTGATTATAATTAAAAACCAACTTCCATAACAACATGGAAAAAAGTCAATTTTATTTGGCGATGCAATCAAAATGAGCCAAATGTGGGTGATATGAAATATGAAAAAGTCACTTATTTTATAAACAGTTCAGCTTCGCGCACAGCGAGTAGAATTTAGAATAAAATGAACCAAAAATGGAGAAAACAGTATATTTCTTTGGCTGGACGTCATATATATGTTAACGTCTAGCCTACGTAAAGCAGTCACTATCAACTTAAGTTTCTTCTTGAGTAGATTCACAATCCATTTCATGTTAGAATTTGTCTCAATTTGTTGAAAATATAGCCGAAAAAAAATTAGTAATTTTCTTAATAATTTTGTATGGATATGGAAAACGACTTTCAGTTGTAATGAAACAAAATGTGTTTGCTTACAGTGAAAACATTTTTACCACAGTATATCATTTCATCCTATAATTGAAATAGTTATACCAGAACAATTTCAAAAAGCCTTAATACAATTTACACATATTAATAAGATATGTATGTTTCGGCGATTAAATAGTTTTAAAAGTTTAGTTCACTCAAGAAATATATTTCCTGAAACTTGTAGTGTCTTTCCAAATTTAACAACCTTGCACGGTTTCACGGTTCGTATTTGACGATTAACGGCCCTGGTGCTGTATTGTCAGAGAAAGGTTATAATTTGACACATAAAGAGCACCAAAGGTATAAATTACAGAAAAGCAGTGCATTGCTGCCAATTGTATTATTGAAGAAATTGACGGATTATTTAATTTATAGGGGATTGACTTATCTGAATTTGTTTCAGCGCCAAAGATCGATTCAACACTATGTAAGTTTTAAAAAAATTATTACGTCTAAAAATATTGAGGTTCAAAAAAATCACAATTTAATCTGCTTGAGAATATAACTACAAGCAAATCCAGTGGAATTACAGACACCTATATTACATGACGATTTTTTCAGTATTTATGAATGTAAAATTTGATCGTTCTCATAGTTTTGTCCCCAAAACTCATTTTCCGATTTTTATTGAATTAGTCGTTAGCTACCAAAAATCGGGTATCAGCGGCGTAACTATAATTTGGGGCCCCAAGTTAGGCACATGTTTTGGCACCCTTCGAATTCAATGAAGCTATAAATGATAACTAGCAATGTTAAGTGCAACACAAAAATGTAAATAAACATGAACGGTGACATATTTGCCTTCAAGTTGAAATAATGTATTTTCTTAAATCCTTAAAAAGCACACTAATAAAATGTTATACTTATTTTCTTACATGCGTGACAACAGCTCCGAAAAAGACAGTTTAGCCAGGTGCTAAATTAGTACAAAGTTAACATGTAACCAAATATTGTACTTAATTTTTAGGTATTATAAAATAAATCTTACTGGAAAAAGGTTTAAATGTTGATGTTTTATCACTCCTTAAAATGTTACAATATCAATGCTATTATACATTTGTAACTGACAAATATACTAATAATCATCAAACTAAAGAACGACAATCAAACCATTTTATAGTCCATTTTTATTAATAAAAAATTGCATTTTCCCCTCTGAGAGCGTCCTGCATTCCTAGTTACTGACATACTGACTTTAACTCCTTGGTCTATTTACGTCAATAGAGCTTATCTAGAAGGGTTCACAAGTCGGCTGTGAACGCGCCCCAATTTTAGGAACTTACACTAAAGAATTTTAAAAATAAAACGCTTCAAAACTATAAAATTTTGTTCAAGAATAACCAATATTAGACACAATTATCGCGCTACCCTCAAATCTAACTTTTTTAATTCATTCTAGCAATTATTAAGCAAACAAAATTATTAGCCAAGTATCCAGGGTTGCCAGAATTTGAAGACGATATTTGAGTACGATTAAAAAGGAAAGAGATTTTGAAAAGATAATGTAAAATGCTACAAGTTACAAGCTACAAGCGGGCGTTCCAAGGATTTCTATTTGTAGGTGGGGGGGGTACACATTGGGTTAGTGCAAAAAAAAACTTATTCGCGCGTTTTGCGAAACATTACAGCACATTTAGGGTAAAATAACCCAAAAATACATTGTGCTACAGAATTAGTGCGACGTACACCAAAATGTTTATTATTAACCAAAATTCACAAAAATTATAGAATCAATCTAGGAATGATAAACGTTTTTGCAGATATTTACCACATTTTGGTAGTTTTGTTGCTTTTAAGCACATCTGAGTACGATTTAACTATTTCCGCTTACTCAAGTCAAAGTGCTTAAGTATTTCGAGAACGTTGCGACGTTGGAGTAAAATACTCACGATTTGAGTATGTCTGGCAACCCTGCACGTGGCGCCTCAAACTCTTAAAATACATAAATCTAATGTTAATTTATTGGGTGTATAGGATATTATTTGAAACTGATATTTAATATAATTATTTCAATAGACCGAAATGTCGAACATTTTATCGTTAATTAGTTGATTAATAGAAAAATTGTATTTGAATAATTAAAAAATGCAAATATACGCGGTAACAAAATGTTATCGTATACATGGAGTTCCTTAACTCCACCCTCACAATGTAAACAGGTAAAATAGGGAATAATACAATATTAATTTAAGGAGAACAACCGCCGTTCATATTTGACTTCTCATTGTAGGTTTATACTGCATGCGGATCAAATTAAATTAGCAATTGTTATTGTAATGATAATATTGCTTTTTTCAGTTGACTCAACAAACAATACATGTGATGCAGCCTGCATGATTGAAGAAATTTTTTGGTTTTTTGATATGGGGGAGCGATTAATAGAGAAAACTAACGAAACTGATATAATACTCTTGATTGGGCCATCAGGATCCGGAAAAAGTACTTTAGCCCAATTCATTGGCAATAGTAGCAACATATTGGAAGCTGTACGTGGTCCATATGGTCTATATATCAAGGACACAAATGGAGAAATAAACCCACCTAACATTATATCAACAACGCTACTACCAAATTTGGTTTCCGATGAAGAAACAAACGTACCTTTCTACGACTGTCCGGGATTCTCAGATTCTCGAAATGAAAGTGTGGAAATTGCTAACTCTTTCTTCATAAAACAAGTTGCAGATTATGGGGAAAGAGTCAAAATCGTATTAGTAGTCACCAAGGACACCTTAACTCCTACCGACAAAACCAAATTTATCAAAATAATGCATCAAGTAATTTCTTTTGTTAAAAACATAGGAAAGTTTTCAGGTGGAATCAGCATGATTGCAACAATGGAATTACCATCCAGAGAACACATTGATCTAATGTATCAATATGAATACTTTTTAAGTGAAGATATAAAAAAAGTTCTTATAAGTAATCCTTCTGTATGGGGAAACGCTGAAACATTTAGCATGGCTATAGAGTTACTTGATTCATTACTTATTAAGGATACGGCCGGTGATTTAAAACATGTTGGTTATTTTAAATCTCCAAATCGAGCAGGTCCCTTAAATGAAGATGAGATGTACGTCCAGCAGTACGATTATATTAGAAATATGATAATGAACGATACGAAATTCGTAAGCAAAACAGAAGATGATTTTGGAATGAGTTTATCGGCGGAAGCAAGAGAATTAGTATCAGGCTTGACCGAAAGTATTGATAGGTCCATTAGGAATGTCACACAATCATTCGGTATTTTATTCAACAATGAATTCATACAAATGTTTGACTCGATTTTAAACGTTAGTTATGACGATGTATTAATTTTCCAAGGGTTATTAGACGGATTAATGGCCTCAAATTATGACAAATGTCTCAATTCTGATGGTTTGGCCCCAAGCGAATACATTGAAGAAATCCAAGAAAACATAAAAACATTTATCAAAGACTTTGATGACAACTTATTAATTCTTGATAAATACTCAACATATCTAACGTTTATGCAAAATGCTGTAAATGGAAATCCGATTCCATTTTCCCCAAAAATGTGGGTTACCCCGTTGTTAAATATTAAAACAACTGTCTTTGAGTATGTGAAATCAAACACTTCACGTTTGATAATACAACATACATTTGATAACTTATCAGCTTTTGGAAACCATACAAAAGGCAAGCTGTTTGAACAACTGATGTTTATACGTCAAAACGGCACTGGAGTTAGCATTTTTGAATTTAGGGCCAAGTTAGATTCAATTGAGGGGCGTCTAAACACTGCGTTAAATAATCCCGAGACTAAACTCTCTCAATATTTCAATTTAACTGTGGATGAATTTATTAAATTAAATGTCTCAATTTCTGAAACAGAGATACAACGTATGCAAAAAATTATTCCTCTTATAAAAATTTTAGAAACTTACAATGAAACATTCGACTGGGACAGGAGGCATGCATGGAAAGTTCCATTTACTAATATTTATGACCCACTGTCAGATCAGCAACGATTGCTGGATCAAAATGTTTTTAATACAAATCAAGAAGTAGGCAATGAAACTGCTTTGCTAGAAATGTATTTTTCGGAAGAAATTTCTCAAACATTAAGCAAAATTTTTTCTAGCAGCAATGATGCAATTGCGTTATTACAGAATATATTGAACGGACTAGATGCGGCGGCGTACCCGAAGAGTAAAAACTCTACAGATTTGGGTGCTACAGTATACGTAAACGAAATTGTGGAAGGTATCAATAAGTTTAATTTAGACCCGATCAAAAGAAATTTAACTCAACTTGATCAGCTCTCGGTACAGCTTGATTTTCTAAAGAATGCTAGTGGAAGTCCTATCATTATAACTCCCAGAAATTGGGTAGCACCTTTGGAAAATATACAGCCTACAGTATTATCATACGCTGAACAAGTTGTTGCCCCCGTAATTTTCTTGAATACATATGAGGCTCTATTAAAATTATGTAAAGATATATCTATAAAGGTGGTTGACACTTTAATAAGCACCGATATACGCGAAAAAGAACGACAAATTCTAAACTGGCAATCAGTTTTTACTGGGATTGACAGCGATCTTAAATCAGAGCTGACAAAACCCAAAAACTTGCCTTTAGATTTTGTTAACTTGATGATTGAAAGCTTCACATCTTTGCCCCTGAATATAACAAATTCAAACACAGACGATATCAAACACCAAATTAAACTATTACAACTTCTAACTACATTCAATAGTGGATTTTATTGGAACAATGGAAACTGGTCTTTGCCTTGTAAGGTTATTCTGGATAGAATTTCGGAGGAACTATTGGGTAACAGGTTTTTTACACAATTAATGGAAAATTTGTCTAAATTTGAAATTCAGGCACAAACATCTAAACCACTTCATGATTGGTGGGGCAACAACCAAAGAATTGATAATTCTACACTAGGTAGTTTTCTAACAACTTTTGGAGACCTTGACAGTATTAAATATGGTGACAAAGTAATGATAGAGACGTTTCTACGCAGCTCAGAAAATAATATGGCAAGTTTGAAAACTCTTTTGGACTTAAAACTGACAAAAGACTTTCGTTGTATCAGTGGAGGTTCTTCAGGACTCTCAGTGTATATAGGTCAGATTATAACGCTTGGAGACATTATGAATTGCATTTCAAATTACCGCGATACAAAAACTTTAGTTATACTGGCAACAGATACACTTTATATAGACAGAGATTTTATTCCACGTCAGATATCAAATGGCAGCACTGTACTTGAAAGGGTATTTGTTATGGTCCCAGACTTACACGTCAGGGATTCTAAAACATTTGATTTCCGGGGTATTGACGGAGCGCCGCCATCACCGTTGACCAATTTGTATAATAACGGCGACAATGGTAAACTCGGTGGCAATGCTGTTAACTATTTTGAAATTTATAGGAGGAAACAAGGAAATATGGAATATAACTTTGTCGGAGGTAATGGTGGCGATGGCCAAAATGGCCGTTCAGGACCCAATGGGTCACAGGGATCCAGCAAAAGTTTTAGTATTAGCTCCGATTGCGGAGCTTGGAGAGGGGAAGTTGCCATTCATATTTATCCAAACAGCTGCAATAGTGCCGGTGGGAGATGCGCGGCTGGTAACGATGGGGTTGTAGTGAGAATATCTGGAACAAATGGTGGTAGTGGAACTTCTGGTGGAAATGGGGGTGCGGCGGGACGTGGTGGACTAAAAGGGACAGGTACTATTGTGGATTTAAACAGGAATTCATCACAAACTGTGCAAGGTCATCCAGGTACAAATGGATTTTCAGGTAGTGGTGGTACAGGTGGTATTGGAGGAAGAAATGGCCAGACACGGGTAGTTACTGTAGATGATACACAATCTGGTAGTTACAAATGTTACTCTCGTGCCCCTGAATACCTTGAAGAATCAGGCGGAAGTGGTTCAAATGGAAGTCCTGGTAGCTACGGATCTAGTGTTCCTGTGGAACCAAACACGCCTTTAAAAGAATTTACCAACCAGGAAATAAAAACTTTTGTAACACAATTTGAAGATAAAGTCGAAACACTCAATCTTCGAGAAAATGAGTTTATGAACGAAGTCATAACTGACTTTCTTAACAAGTTAAAAATTCACAGTGCAATTCCTAAATAATCCTACTGATTTATCTGATTATAATGACCTGTGTTCCAAATAATTTAATTTAAGTAAGAAAAACTTGTATTAGATAAGATGTTTGGTATAACGTAGCAAAACCAATATTATGTAAATAAATATTACTTAACCTAAGTTTTAACTTTGAATAAATATCCCGAGAAAACATGATTGCAAATTTAAAATATTCTCAAGTTGATAGTGAATCGTTATTATTGGTCATATCATATCCGTAAAGAACAGAATGATGATGGATTACACTTCTACGGTTCTTCTACAGGAAGGTATAATATACGCAATATTGAATTGATTAGACAACCGTTCGTTTATATTTCGTGGAAAATAAAACGTTGTTTCTAATTGCTTGTTGAAAATATATGTATGCAAAATGTGGTAATTGCATTTCGTTTTGATATTAGGTCATCATCAAAAGCTACACAATGCGCTTATTTAGACAAAACTTGTTTAGGAATGGTTTTTAAGTTCACACTCGGAATTAGAACAAATACGTTTTATGCTTGTAGTTGTAATTACCCGGATGAGGTTAAAGCGACATTTTTCTACTTTGAAATTAAATGATTTGATAATGTCTTTGGTAATAAAATGCCGCAGTGAAAAAGAGCTGTTGAGAAACGCAGCCAATATGACTAATAAAATGAAACAATTTATTTTGTGGTGAGCGATTTGACCTTATATAAATTACACATAATATTTAAAATCACAGATTGACAGATTGAAATCAGTTATAATTGTAGCCCAAAACATTGACTTGAAGTGAATACTATCGTTTTCTTATGCTTATGACAACGGTGCCCTCTCCATTTACGAAAACTATAATAATTGATGAAATTTACTTTTGTAAATTCATTTAAAAGTTCCTGTCACAAGGCAGAGTAAAATTTTAATGCAATACTTTACAATGCTTTACAGGCCCGTATCTAGAAGGTGCTATATGGGCTCAAGCGCCCCCCCCCCCCCCCAGATTCTGTACCCCCCCCCCCCCCCCAGATTCTGTTATTACGTAAGATAGTGTTCAATTTTCTCAGAAATTATCAAAAACATAAAGTACATAGTTAGTAGTGCAGAGTCAGCCAAACTTCCAATAGCATCAATTGGTAGTAAATTGAACACAAATATGGTAGGAGTATGGTGGTAATAACATTAAAATATAAATCGACTAAACGAAATCATGTTTCAATGGCAATATTTTCAAGATTAAGGTTATATTTAATGGGCAAGGTTAGTCAAATGCGATAAACGCGAAATGTGCGAATCGAACAAATAAACTATGACTCTAGGTATATTATTTCAAAACTAGACGAAATGAGATTTCTAAAAATGTAACAAAATTTGCAAATAGCGCGAATTTTGCGATTTTTCTAAATAAACATAAAATTTCTATAAAAACAAGAAATTTGTGTGAAAAATAATTCATTATAGAGTTTATATTGTAATTCCATTGAAATTTAATGTTCTCAGATCTCACTAATCGCTCTATAAATTTTTTCTTTTGTTTTCCAACCAAATTAAATAAGTTGTCAAACCCACTCTGTGCGCTAGTCTTTTACAGTAGATTTTGAATAATTTACATTCAGAAATAAAAGCGGCATGTTTACCAGCAATACGACTTTAGCTAGTTGCTAATAATAGGTTTGAAGTGAAAAATGGTAATTTATGGTGTCCCCATTGTTTGATGCAAGTACATACCGGAGGGGGAGCACAGGGTACGTGTCTCTCCACCCACAAATTCTGAAAAAATTGGTTATTCCCTTTATTCGGTGTATGGTGAACAGACAGTAGTAGCCACCATTATTGACGTCATTGACTAAATTTCATGATTCATTCCATGTTCAGATTTTGTTAAATTTCTCGCCACACAAGAATAAATTTCTTCGAGTTCTTTTGCAACCCAAAATTCGAAAGAAATTAATAATAATGTAGGTTTGGGGAACGAATTTAAATTAATTAACTACTTAATAACGCAACAAAATGTGTCGGCGTTTACAGTACAAATATTTGGCTTACAACACATTTCATGCAATAGTAAATGCAGTTATATCAGCACGATGTCAAAAATCCTAACATGGACTGAATGTATAAATTACATAAAAGCGTTGGCATCAATTGTATAATTGAATAATTTGACTGGGTACTTTATTTACAGAGTATTGACTTATCTGGATTGATTTCACCGCCAAATGATGATGCTACACTATGTAAGTTTAAAAAAGTTTTTACGTTAAAACGTATTGCTATTCGAAAAATCAATATTTAACATAGCTGAAACTCACAACAACATAAAAATAAATCCCAGTTGAATTATGGACATCCCAACTCAATACTATTTTCAGCACTAATGAGTCCAAAATGTATTAGTTTTATTAGTTTTGGTCCCTCAAAATTCATTTTTGTTTAATTTACTGTTAGCCACGAATATAAATAAATGACCGAATATCCGTTTCGTTGCTTTTATCTTTGCTATTTTTAGGCCAGTGGCAGTAGTCATGGCTCCCGTACTCCTTTGCTTAGGCAACTACGACTAGTTACGCTGTCATAGCAATAATTTATTAATACAGTGGAAGGGAAACTAAGGTAGGTAAGTTAGATTTGAAATCTAATAGATATGTTGGCAACTTATGCATACCTTAATTTAGGAATTAAGGTTGTATATCGTATGATGTGTCATATTTATTATATCATGACCTAAATAATTTAAAAAAAACATTTTCAACTTGCGAAGCATTTAATATCTCTTAATTCCTTAATTGAGGGTTGCTCGAGTCATCTGGGAAGTGACTCATAACCCAAATAACAACAAAAATTTACTTTATTTTATTTACTTGCTTTCGCGCAACGACGCAACTTTGCTATAAGTTAAGAAACATACACGGTGTCAGTCGTTGTCAGAATATCATACTTGCAAACATAATATAACTTGGTGTAACACTTAACGTCAGTTATACTACGTCAACTACATTAGTAGCTGTATGGCTTTATTTTATAATATTTAAATACTCATTTACTTTAAATAAACCGAAATTTTGTGTGTGACACAAAACTGTCACTTTGTACGATCGTGTTTCCACAAGGAGGTGCGCAGCTTTTTTCTCATAATGTTGAAAGGGAAATATATGAATAAAGTAATATTAAAAGTTGAAGTAGGTCAGACGTGGTAGATGTATCTCTAATTACTGAAGATATATAATTGATGCGATCAAAATTGTGATTTTAAAGCGTTCTATTTTCAGTTGACTCCACAAACAATACTTGTGATGCGGCCTGCATGATTGAAGAAATTTTTTGGTTTTTTGACATGGGAGAGCGTTTGATTGAAAAAACTAACGAAACGGATATAATATTCCTGATTGGGCCATCGGGATCGGGAAAAAGCACCTTAGCGCAATTTATCGGCAATAGTAGCAACATTTTAGAAGCTGTAGATGGTACATATGGTTTTTATATTAAAGACACGAATGGAGAAATAAATCCTCCTAACATTGCTGCCAAATTTAATAACTGATGACCAAACTGGATTGCCCTTCTACGATTGCCCTGGATTCTCAGATTCTCGAAATGCAAGCGTGGAGATTGCTAATTCATTCTTTATAAAACGAGTTGCAGATTATGGAGAAAGAGTCAAAATTGTACTAGTCGTCACAAGGGATACATTAACTCCAATAGATAAATCTAAGTTTATCAAAAACATGTCTCAAGTCATTACGTTTGTAAAAGACGTAGGAAAATTCTCAGGAGGAATAAGCATGATTGCGACAATGGAAACCTATAACAGGGGACACAGTCAACTCATGAATCAATATTCTCAATTTTTAAACCACGAAGTAAAAAATGTACTTTTAAACAACCCGTCTATGTGGGGTAACCCAGAAACATTTAGTATGGCAATAGATTTACTTGATTCATTGCTTCTTGCGGATGCGAACGGTGGTTTAAAAAATGTTGGATATTTTAAAACGCCAAATCAACCGGGTCCTTTAAATGAAGATATAGTTTACGTTCAACAAAACGAATATCTTAGAAATATCATAATGAACAACACAAAATTTGTAAGCAAAATGGAAGATGATTTTGGTATGAGTTGTTACGGAAATGACTTTCCATAACTTATGACTTATGTCTATTTCCATAGTTATTATTATATCTAAACAAAATTGTAAATGTTGTTAGTTTGGAGCTCTCTGTTACGTCGGCTCGGGTCTGGGGTTGTA
>JABASD010006040.1:0-11023 GCA_019776165.1 Pogonognathellus flavescens
GAAGTAACCATGTCACAGTTAGTGTTACCGTGTCATAGTTCACAACACAATGTCAATGTTCGCTTCGTTACTTCTTTGGACCGTTGCAAATGGTTTATTTGTTATATAAGAAACGTGGGCAAATTAAATGGAATTAAATGCTGGGGGCTTTATTAGAAATTTTTGGGATTGTTTGTGAAAGTTATTTGGTGGATGTAAAACTTAATACACCGGTCAAAACCGGGTGTAAATAGACAAAGTAGTTTCGTATACTTAAAAACAGATTAAGAGGGCACTATTGCAAATATGCACATTTATTTTCACAATGATTTAGCCTTGTTGAAATGCAATTCTTACATGCATGCATTCTTACATGTCAATTGGTCATGCGTCATCTTTGTTGCCATAGCAAGTATAACTAGTAGAGGTTCGTAACATCTACACAATCAAACATCATCCATGTCGTCCAACCATTTAATTTCGTCATTTAATTTCGTTTATACGTGAGAAATAATATTACCAGTGGTACTGATATGCTGGTATACGAGGATCTTGTAGTCGATTTTGAAGTGTGAAAGATCTTGAAGCAGTAGAGCGATTGACCCCATTTTCAAGCTTGGCCTCATACCGGTCCTGAATAGTACGTGCAGCAAATTTGAATGAATGATCTGAAAGCGTTTTTGAGTTATGGTTGGAAGTGACGGACGAAGAGACAGACGGACAGACACGAAACGCATTGCCATACAAGTAAGTTGGTTAGTGAATAATGGAGACAAATGAAGGATAAATACTTGCTCTCGCTTTCTCTCCGGTCACACAGTTGAAAATGAATTTGGTTTGGACTGATTGTGCAGTGCTGAGGGAAGATTGTTGGGCGTACAATAGTATTTAGAGAATGCTTTGAAAAACATCAAAAACCTTCAGCGTGTGACACCCCGGAGAGCAAAAGGGAAAATAAATACACACAGCTGTTGAAATGAGAGCTAAATTCTTATCTGTGCCACCAATGTTCGTATAAAGAACGTTAAGTGAGTTTTAAAAGCATTAGGTGCTGCTTGTGCTTGAATATAATGTCTGTCTGTCTGCACGAGATGATGAGCATTCTGCCAAAGTCGCCGCTCTCAACTTGCGCGGATGTTTTCTCCCGAGCAGATTCCCGTGTCGTGGAGCAGAAAGAAAGTAAATAGCCAGACAGGAGTGGAGGCCGAGAGAGGGGAGAAAGCGGAGAAAGCAGAGAAAGCAGTGCAGACGACTGAGGACGCTAAATATAATAAAAGGTAGCCATAGTCAGCACAGTCGTTTCAACAGACCATCCTCATTTATCATTTCCTTCTATTCGATCCCATTCAATTCAATTTCACCGCTTTTATTCATTCTCAAGTACAGCCATGTAGCATAGCCATGTAGCATAGCCATGTAGCATAGCCATATAACACAGCCATATCACATATAACATAGCAACACAACATTATAACATAACAATACTCCTCCAGGCAAAACTACCGCCTTCATCTCCTCTAAACTCGCATCGCTGAATCACAAATATTTTAACTGCCAACTATTTCCGCTACATTAAATATCCACCTCAAATGTGGACCCAGTAAATAAAACGGAAAACAAAGAGCGTATGAAATGGATGAAATAAGAAGAAGCGCTTGAAAGTGGTTGAGCATAATTGTGGGGAAAAGCTGGAAAGAAGTAAGAGAATGACGGAAGAGGAGATAAGCTGAAAAGGGCCGCGATGAAAGATGACTACACGGGAGGACTAACTGCAACAAAGAAGGTGAGCAGATGAAGAGGAAAAAGAAAGGTTTGATTTGACTTGGAGTGGAAGAAGGAAAGGTTAGTTGTAAATATTCGGAAGACGGACAGACTGGAGATGTGGGTTGGGAGAGCCACCCACACAAAGACTGTGAGTTTATGGGAGGGTGGGAGAGGAGAAGATTGAGACAAAGAAAGAGTGGACAAGGCAGACGGAGCGAAGGCGAGCGGTGGTTGTGGAAGTGGAAGGAGCAGGCTTTATTTGAGGAAGGGAAGCTGCAGGTAGAAGGAGCCCAGTCGGAGATGAGCATTAACGGAGAAGACGAACAGACCGGAGAAAGTCTTCCCATGCAATGACTCACCCAGGCAGCTTCGGCTTTCACTTTCACTTATTTCAAAGTTGATACTACAAAGACATAAAAAAAGCAGCTGGGTGACTTACAGGCCTTGCACTCCTCCTTGGACCTTCCTCTCACTCCGCTACATCTCTCCCACACTCTTCATGTGTCTCTTCTTATGTCTCTTCCTTTGTCTCTTCTTGTGTCTCTTCTTTTGTCTCTTCTTTTGTCTCTTCTTGTGTCTCTTCTTGTGTCTCTTCTTATGTACAGCACTTGTCTGCTGCCTTAGCATCAGCCATTGCACACTGCAGCAGCGTCCAGACGAGGAACGTCCGCACACGGAGGCAGTGAGGAAGGTAAACGCGTGTTTAGCGGAGAAGCTGCTTTGTTGCGAGTGGAAAGTATAAAGTGGAGAGTATAAAGTGGAAAGTATAAAGTGGAAGTATAAAGTGGAAGCATAAAGTGGAAAGTGATAGAGAGATATGGATTGGGAAGAAGCGATTCTGTTCACTTGAACGGGAGACACTGACAAGGAGTAGTTGGGAGTCTCCGAGAGAAGAGTCTGGAGCAGAGCGACTGTAGCCGGGAAGAAAGAAGTTATGCCCGCGTACAATAATAATATCTCCGTGGCGTTAGCTTTTACTCGGGTAGATTTAGCGTGAGTGTTAGCACAAGAGCTGAGTGGGTAAGGATTGCGAAGACTAGGCTTGCACCTAACTAGACTAACTACTGGATGAAGGAGGAGGAGAAGGAGAGTTGGTTGCAGCAACGGCAATGGTATCGTCACTAGACAATCAACTTAACTGAGCTGAACAGTTTGGCCGGAGAGAGATAAAACGCAGAGAAGAGACTGAAGAGAGAGAGAGAGAAGGAGATGCACGCGGCGCCGATCCACTCTTTCCACTTCCAAATACCCGAAACGGAGATAGTAGAAATGTTGCTGATTATGCCCATATCAATATAAGGCCATACACTGCGTGTAGCTCACGGAGAGATGCACACAGACGAGATGATGTAGACAGAAGTGACTTTGGCTGTGCATTGTGAGATCTATTTGTAATACACACATCATACTGCTCTGCAGACCATTATTCTGCAAATGTAGTTGGCCGCACACAACCACAGCGTGTGCAGCCGTTTACATGCACACACCACGTCAAGAAGGCAAGACATGCATTTGCACAGAGACGGCTACAGAGACTGCTATATGCTACAGAGACTGCTACAGTGCTACAGAGACTGCTATAGAGACTGCTACACGGACTACTACACAGAATACGAGATAGGCATTATGTTGAGTGTGGAGGGAACACAGGATGGAAAGGAAGAAGATGAGGAGGAAACACATAGATCTTCTCTGGCTGAGCATTGCACACCACGAGACACATTCACAGCAGACGCACAATCACACACAACATCTCGCCTTTCATCTTCATCACCACCGCACCACTTGCCCAACTTCTTCTTGTCGAAGCACTGGAGGATGTAGACGCAGACCTACCAGACGGAGTAGACGGAGAGAGAAGAGTCCTCAGCGACCGAGATGAATTTAAGCGAAACGAAAGAAGAAACGAGAAGAACGTCCCGAGAAAATTCAAAATGAGATTTTCTTTACATCGCGACACAACACACAGAAAGAACACGCTCACACCGCACAATCAAACTGAAAAGACTTAACCAACATTCCCATGCAGACAGAACAGACACACACAGACACACACAGACACACACAGACACACACCACATGCGAGAGACAGGAAACTGAACAAGCATTACATCGCACAAACCAAGTAAACCAACCTAACATTAAGACCTAAGCCTCTCCTCAGCCTGATAGAGCTGCAGTGAAACCCATAGTAAATAAATACTCGGCTTGATGTAGAAAATATCCCCACACATAACAACACACAGGACGACATTAAATTCAAAAAGCTATAGAAATACATAATAAATATCTCTGTGTCTACACATCATTCTAATATCCTCAAAAGTATTTCCTTACACAATTTTTATGTTGCACACTACACATGCACCACACACAAAACACACGAGGGACGAGTAGTCGCTTACGCCAAGCCAATAGGCAAGTCTCTTCCAGCTATTTTTATTCATCCACTTCGCTGAATGAATAAAATCGTTGATATGGATTTTTTCCACTTTAAATTCCTTTGTGGATAAAATGGAAGAAAAACTGATGAAATTCAATTTCAACCAAATGCTACGTGTACTACACAAATTCCAATAGTATATGCAAGCAATATGCAAAAAACATTATTGGTCCTTCGACTATGGATTAGTACGATTATTAATAAGTAAAGCGAGCGCACAGATCCATTATAACTACAACTTTGCTACAAGTAACACAAAATTCACCCATGACGGAGATACAACATTGTAACATTCTATTTCTTCTTCATTTCTATTTCAACGTAGGCACCACAAATGCTTTTATATACCTTTGTGTGGCAATACATTTGCATTTGTGCTAAAACATGAAGTGGCAAAAAATTATTTAAAAAAATTGACAAATAGAAAATATACGGCGCATATTGATTGGGACTTGTCCGTGATTAATAAACAATTCAAAGCTGTAATAAAGCAGCGCAAGAATACATAATGAAGTAAGGCACCAAAGGGTTGTCAAATAAGTTATCAGCAGAATAACAACTTTGACTGTACATTACATTTAAAAACATCAATAATATTTCAACTTTAGTGTTCATCTTCAAATTCCAATTTAGGCGGTCTTCACTTTCAAACATCCGAATAGGATTAGAATAGTTTTTCAAATGCAGTGTAATTGTTAAGGCTGTATTAACACAATAGTTATTCTAAATGTCAAAGGTTATGAAAGAGTTGACCGATTGACTCCATTTACGAACTGCATCTTTGTTGTGACCCAGAGATCACATCTGAGAAATTTGAACGAATTGTGTTCATCCGTTCGGGAGTTATTGCGGTCACGGACAGACGGACTAACCTAACCTTAGTAATTAAGAGCAACTGGGGTGCCTATCCAAGCTAATCGTAAGAACACGGATTTTTTTATTATCGTAAACTGACTCATTTTATTTTACTTCCAGCCAAACTGAATCAAACGAATTTTCTCCTGAGAAGTAAAGAAACCTTGAGTTCTCCTTGCCTCTTCAGCGGTCCAAATACTGTGGTTCCTTATAATGTAAAATGACATTTATACAGGAGATTGGAACTAGCACCCACTAAGTTTTGTATTAAGGACAGGTTAGCAGGTGATGTGTGATTTGATATGAATATATGAATTTAAATATATTATATGACAGCGATTCTCAGTTCCAGCAATTTTCATCGCAGCCATTAGTAAAATAGTAGTAGTAACATTTTAAATGTAAAAGTTTCAAATCCAGATTCAAAGATTTCGAAAAAACCAATGTTGTTGCGTAATATGTAAAAAAATAGAGAAAAAAATTTGGCAGGTGATGGCTGGCTTATGATTTTGCATTTAGACTTGCAAACACAAAAGACAAATCGAAATACACTTCTATAGTGTATTTTTACCACTCCAAGAAACGTGGATTTTTAATTACGTATAATTTAAAATAATCAACGTAGCCATCACCTAGAAAAAAATGTGTTGATTCAGAATATCTAGGCTTATTGTCTCTACGATAAGTGGTTCTCGTGCAATTTGTCGACGAAAAAATGCTAACCCGTCCTTAACCCCAGATACAACGGTACTGCATAAGAACAGGACTAGCAGGAGCGATATCTGTCAATAACACTTCTGCAAATTCGCTGCTTGTCGCTGTTGTATGCTACAAAGGCTTGGTTGTTCAAGAAGTAGCCATTCTTTTTGGCTGTTGTTGGCTGCCGCTGCTTTGATTTGATTTCCGCCCATAGTGTGCATACTAAACAGAAATAGTTAGACTGATATATTCAAAACGGGCATGAATGATGACGGTATGGAACACACGTAGGAGTCGAAGATTTTGGCGAAGAAAGAGAGCGGTGTCGTACGTGTTAACGAGACAGCAGCTATAGTTATTTGCAGTGTCCTTACAAGTGTGTGATGTGATGTGAGTAGATAGAGCGAAGAAGCTGTGAAGATGGCCTAAGGCCATTGGCAAAGGACGGACAATAACAGGAGTGGTGATGATGATGATGATCTGACTGATGTGGCCCGCGTTTTTGTTGTAGTCTAACTACCATAACTGAATTTCAAGCCTCCCTGGGGTGTCTTCAGTATTTGTATTTGGCTGATTGGTGGAAGAGGATTGTGAACAGTTTGCACAGGAAGATTATGGTCCACATGAATGTCACATGACATGCTAATAATATATTCTGCTGTTCCTACGGAACTTACATTTTTCGCGGTTATAACCGGGGGCGCCAAGCCCGGGTACGCATGGACATTTTACGATTTTTTGACAGGAAAACAATGGCTTAATTTGTGCGCCGAAGGCGTCTAAAGAAAAATTTAAATGTTTTGGAGCAACCAGGGTGTTCTAAAGGCAAACCGTGCAAACCCGGGGTCGGCGCCAAACCCAAAAGAGAAAACCCCATGTTCCTACTACATACATTCACACTTTTCACACTGATCAGACCCCAGCCTCCGTTCTTCCAACACACAACACAACTTCCTTCTGAAACGAAGAATGAGTTCCACAATTTTTCTGTAAACTCACATGCTACGATATAAGCACATCACACAAATGATTTCTAATCGTCTAGTCCACGAAAAATAATTTTTGATGCGGTATTTTTACAAGTAACTCATATTCATAACCACTACGTGCAAATTTATTCCAACTAAACCGGTTCAAAACCGCAGCAGCCAAGAAACGAAGCGAATAGAGATTTGTGATGTGAACTATGACACGATAACGTCTTAGCAGCAATAGAATTACTATAAATGGTACATGCATCTAAAAATACTGTCATTGGCGATCTTCATTTTCAAATTTAGCGGTTTTAATTTTCAAACCGAAGTAGAATTGACATCGCAGCGTTTAAAATGCAATGTACTGTTGTGGCTGTATTGCCACAGTAGTTAGTCTAAACGGTCAACGGCCATGAAGGAGTTGACCGATTGACCCCATCTGCAAACTTAGCCTTCCAATGGACCACTGGAACACCTGAACAAAGATTAAAGTCATTATCTGAAACTGTTCCTAATTTACCGTGCGAACAGACGGACAGACATAGGGAAAATGCATTATTATAAAGTAACTTCGTTTCTTAACTCGTCTCTTAATAAATGGTTCTTTCCTAACATAAGGTTGTGTTATAAAATAAACCATCGCAAAATGGCTGTAATAAAGAAGAGTTCAGAGTAAGATACACAATTACTAGAAGTGGGTCCGAACAGATTATTTTGGTGCTTGGTTCGGTTCGGGTTCGAACAATCGTCTGTTCTGTTTGGTTCGGCATGGCATGTAAGAGAATTTTTCGGATTCGGTTCTGCCAAGTACCGGACCGACCCGGACAACCAAAAATGAGTTGCCAAATGTTTTTGTCAAATGAGTTATCAATTGTTGGACTAATTAAGTTGATTCGTCGTCGAGCTAAGTGATACGCAGACGGACAGACAGATCGTCCCTGTAAAGTAGCTTTCGCTACGAAACATTGAATGTCACCGAATGACTCATTTTCCAAACTGGGCCTTTGTTGTGACCCAGAGATCATGTATGAGAAGTTTGAACGAGTGTTGATCTGTTCGCGCGTTATGGTGGTGACAGACGGACGGACAGACAGACGGAGACACCATTCTTATGAAGTGGCTTACGTTACTTATAAATATAATAATTGTAATCAAATGAATGATAGACGTGGATTGGTAAAACTATTGTAGGACTGGAAGTGGTTTATGAGGAAGAAGCAAGTTGAAGGACGAGTGTTGCTGAGGCAGCAGGCATGCTACATGGACGGTGTGGCGGGGTGTCGTAGAGCTGCTGGTGGAAGAAGAGGATTTTACAGGTAAAAGGTTTTACCTGGCTGGCAGTGTGGTTGAGTTTGTTGGTCTCCGGTCGTTTTGGTCGTTTGATTCGTTTCATTTCTCTGTGAGCGTATCAGCCATTCGTGTGTTGAATGTTGATTTGATGGAAGAAGTTGGGCTGAGAGCCTTGAGCGGCCTTCTCCCTTTGAATGCTGCATTGCTGGATGCTCTCCGAATGTGGTGCTGAGACACACTACGTTCACGCCCATCTTCCTTCTCCGTGCTATTTTGCCAATAATGCCATGATGCTACGTACTTAACCACCGGGAAAAGGAATGCTGATAAAATAATACTATCATGCTCAAGCACAACGACTCCGGGGATATTCCTCCACTTTTCCCAAAACGCTTTCACACTCGAGTCTCACACTTCAAATCCAACCAAATCTCCAACAAACTATCACTACCTTCAACGCAATGCACGGAAATTATTCATTATCCTTTTCATTATCCCAACACCCTTTACAAACAACACCCACGCTTTTTTCAATTTTATTCCGCTCACTAAACTTTGAACCTCTTCGCAGAGGCAAATCAAGAAAAACACACAAACATCTCTGCAGAAATATTTAAAACAAGTATCAAATATTGCCGGTAAATACTAAACGTGGTAAAGTTGTAAATGGCAATACTGACACAGTTAGACTGATCAGACTATCGGCGTCGGGAGATGTTTAGAAGTGTGGGGACATAATTTGAAAACAGACTAAATATATCTCATAGTCGGGCTTAGCGCCAATTTTTCCGCAATATATTCTTCCATTTTAGAGCCGAAATTGACGTACAAAATGCTTACTTTGCTTATGCCCATTTATATATACCTACTAATTTCAGAATTTGTGTGGGCACATTTATTAGCAATGTCCCCAAGATAAAATTTCTGTGGGGACATCGCTCTTATGTCCCCACGGTTCCGACGACTATGCGACTCTATATATCCATCTACAGCTATGCACTCATTGCACTCCTCATTTCATTGTGAAATAAAGTGGCACGATAGGAATCTTAGCTGTGACAACCGCAATATTGACTTGTTTTTTGAAACCTTGAATGGTTGTTTCATTGAAGATTTAGTTTCCATTTTGATGATTACGTATTTGAGAATTGAGAATTGAGGCAGGCCCTGCTCCCTCGTGATCATAAAAAGTGAAGCGGTTCATTCGTTCCTTCCTTTGTGTACTTTTGGTTGCTTTTGCCTTCCTACGGCTGTTTGTGCAGTGCACCGTGCACCTGTGTTATGTGTGAGGAATAAAAGTCATTTCGTGCCTCTCCTTTTCTACGGATTCTCCTTTCAACGCGGAGAGAGATAGAGAGAGCGGTGCAAGTCACGTTACTACGGAACATAACGACGCATAGCTTTGCAATTGGAGGAGAAAAATGTTTAGTTCGTCATTCACCAAAACCATCCATCCATCCTGCTAGGAATAAAGCAGACGGAAGAAACGACCGACACAAATACGCGGGAGTTTATGTTCCGCTGAAACAAAGCTGGCGGTTGAAATTCTAAATTCAGAATGCTTCAATTTGTGGATGGCCAATGGGTGATTGATGAGGTGAAGCGAGACTATGAACCTTCGCTGAAATTGGAAGGAGTGAGCTGGAAGGATTATTACGGCCAGAACTGTTGAGCAAATGACTTGAGAGCCACGAAGGGTGAAGACTGGGCAGTTGATTCTCGGTGGACAGTCTGAATCAGTTTGATGAAATCAGTTTGGCATATTATTCTGCAACCACCTTGGTTTAGTCCGCACAGGAAAGTGAGTCGTGGTTTTAAAAAGGAGGGGAAGAGGAGTTGAGGGGAGGCGAGCGAGGGAAGGGAGCGAGGACGCCACAGTTGCGCGTATTTGTGTGTATAAATAGCCACGTGTGAATCTTGCACGGCACCTTTCTCGCGATGGCCATAATCCGCTTCTTTCTCTCTCGTGTCGTCTCATCTAATCTCACATCGTTTCCGTTTCCGCACTACTTTCCCCTTCCACAGATATCAAATGAACTTTGCTCACTCACTCTTGCCCGCTCCTGGACTTAAGCCCCATCACAAAACTAAATTCACCTCTTGCCTCAGGTCCATTCTTTGACCAGCACGAGGAACAAACACAAGTCATCCCAGCCTTTGCTCTCTCAATATTATTCAACGCAAGACGACGTCTGCCTCCTCTCTCCTTTCTTACTACACTAACCTACTTCTACAACCAAGTGTACAGGCTACCAACAAATAAACTCAACTTTACGTCGCAATTCTACTATATTATATTATATCAATTCGCAGGCTACTGCTTCTTTCTATTTTTTCATTTCAATTTCATATTCTCAACGACCCATTGACCCATTGACCCATACAGTCTGACATGTTTAGTTAGTTATACTATTTTCATTTTTCAAGGGCGGCACAAGTTAATCCTATACTTTAACTATTTCATTAAATCTAGTGCGCATTTAACAAATTGGAATATTATTTCTTTAATGTCAGTAATGGCAGGGCTGACTCGATCACTACTAGGCAGGGCTGGTTGAGATAAGACTATTATCATTATCGCAGTCGGCGGCAATTTTTAGCTACCAGTTTCACGTTCTATGTAAATTTGAGCCCATATGGTTTTTCATGGTCCTACCGAGTTCAGAGTTTGGGTTATACGTTTTCCGCGCTATGTAAATCTTCCGGCCCCATTTGGCGCAACCGAGTTTAATACCTTGCCGTCTCAATATTTCCTACCTAGAACAGCCCTACTAGATTGTTTGTAAGTAACTCAAGTAAAAATCTTTAAAGATGCGCAAGTGTAATTACTTTGAGAATTGCTACATGAGGTATACAAAATTGAAAAGTTAAGTTAAAAATGGACAAATTAAGTTAAAATTGATTGTTCTACTATGAAAGTGCCACACCTCACCAGGTCTTCAAGCATGGGGCAAATATTTAGTGAAAACGGTCAAAATATCGTGAAAATACTCAATTTTTTTAAAAAGTATTTTGCATT
>JABASD010006041.1:0-11022 GCA_019776165.1 Pogonognathellus flavescens
GTGCTCTCGAGTGTAGCAAGCTGACCCGTAGTAGGTGCAATCTAACGGAATGAAACGTCACGAGAACGAACGAAGGGATATTTCACGCGGTGTGAACAAATTACTACTCCGGCGGTCTTTTCAGAGTTGAATGTTTCAAATAATTGCCCCTGCTAGCCCCTTCATTCATACTTACTTTGAGTCAGCATTTTACTGACAATCCTGTCTGTCCAGTCTGTCGTCCACTGGTTGGTCAATCAAATCAGGGATAAGAACAGGACAAGTTACAAGGTAAGACGATTTAACAATACAAAAGTAACAAAAACACTTAAATTGTACATATGCATAAACAATTAATTAGCAGAAACGTGAAAGGTAACAATGGGTAAGTTTACACATTCAACATTGATACCTTTCTGCTAATTAATTGTGTTGTAATAGAAAGTTTGGTTTAGTTTAGTGCAAGTTTAGAATTTTTCTACCCAGCAATTGAATGTCGGTTGTCGCGAAAGATGAAGTTAATTCAACTTGTTATTTTATCAGTTTTTACTAATGCGCATTCTTTTTTTCAGAATTTTATACTACTAATGTGCATTATATTTTTTGAATTTCAGGAAATCGGACAAAATAAAAAAATCATTACCCTTTATCACGATGTTTGGTCAATGGCTATCACTACCTCTTTCAAGAAATGCCGTCGGACGTCGTTTGTTTCTTGTGATTTTAACTGTAACACTTCTGACCATGGTCCTATTTCAAATAGATTTGACAGGTCTATTCAAACCACCTTCAGTGTCAGTACATCAAACTTCGAGAAAATTGTTGGTCACCTCTCTTCCTCTCGTACTGACGGACCATGTGACAACTACAGCTGTGTCAAAGTCGATGGACTCTGTCTCCCTCCGATACCTTCAGAGGTCTAAGCTGGGCGAGTTGAAAATTCAACAAGTGTCATCAAAGGAAGTTAAAAATCCATTCCCTGTTGTTGTAAGACCTATTGGTGGTTTAGGAAATCAGTTGTTTCAGTACAGTGCGGCATACTCAGTTGCAAGAAAACGAAATTCAGATTTATATATCTGTCTCAATGAAGGTAATTACAAGTTGACATTATCACCCCAAAGAAAAAACTTAGCACTTCAGAAATTCAATGCAATGGATCGATCTTACGGGTTGGATATGTTTAAAATACCGCACGACAAATTGCTGGTGTATGAAGAAGGAAAAACGGACTGTGCGGGGAAAATTAAATCGGAGTTTAGCAATGTCACATCCAAAAACTGGCTTAAATTCGACGAAGTTGATATTTTGACTGACGTAGTGCCGAATGACAGGGTTGTTTTCCAAACCGGATATGCATACTCAGAGATATTTTTCAAAGATTACAAATCAGAACTAATGGATCTGTTCACATTGGATGTAAACACTGAATTCAATCCAATTTTGCCGGAGATCGAAAGTACTGAAAGTGTATCCGTACATGTTCGAAGAAAGGATTTCGACTCAAATCCAAATGATGTGCGGACTATGACCAAAACGTATTACATTCGGGCATTGAATCTTATGATTGAAAAGCTCACAGAACGTCACTCTGCTTCTAGGGGAAATATTTCGTTTTTCGTTTTCTCTGACGATATTGATAGTGTGAAAGTGGACTTTAAAATTATATTTCAGAATTTAACTTATGAAATGATTTATTGCTCAAACAAATATGAGTCTCGTATAGTTGATTTTTATCTGATGTCTAAGTGCAAACACAACATTGTTTCTGCTGGTTCATATTCTTTTTGGTCTGCATATTTGAAGAGAAATCCAAACAAAATAATCATCGCCCCTTTACCGAAGTTTCCTCCGAACTGGTTTTCTCAGATATTAATAAACACAGATTCCACATTACATCGAGTCTTACGCGAAGTCTATGGTGGCAAATGGAGCTACCCGAAAGATTGGATAACTGTGGACCCAATGTTTTCCTAAAAATTATGAAAATTTCACAACATCGACTTCAGAAAAGGTTAATATTTCTTTCATAGTTAGTATTTGCTTCTATCGTGTGTGTGGTGTTAGTGGAGTCTGTCTAAAGGGTATGAAAATAAAAAAATAACATTAAAATGATACTTTTTGTGTCGATGTCTTAATGAAACAAATTCCAAAGTATGAATATTAAAATGAAAACTAGATAAGCAAAAATAAGCTAATTAATTTGATTTCTGTGCCAAAAGCATCTGGTACTACTTCACACGCGATCAAGATGTTTTTATGTTGTGAAAGTAATTGTCTTGTTGAAAGTATATACTTATCATTTCAATGATTGTATATTTATATTTCATAGAAATGGCATCAGCAACATAATGGCACCTTCACCGAACCAAAAAACGAAACAGTCACAGTTGCTCTCCTCTAAAAAAAGTTTTACTTGACCTGCTTCATGAGCCAGGGGAAAATTCTCCTTTCGTTTGTTTCCTGGGAATGACAATGTCGATATTTTTGTGTACAGTTTGGAATCCTTGCAGCAACGTTCAAATCGGGAAGAAATTCGTGAAAAGGTTATTATTTCTTTATAATTTCTCAGTTAAGTTTGTTATAAGTTGATGGAATTGTGAATTATGCTAATGGAAATACCTAAGTCAGTTCAGTCAGTATTCTAATTTAAGTTAAGATATACATAGTGCCAGATCACCAGTTTTTTAACTTAAATTAGAATAACAATAGTAGGATATACAGCAATTAATACATGGCTGAAACAAGGGTACTAGAAGTCCCTATCATTCGCATGTATCATCATAAAACCGATTCTCTATACACACCCAACATTTTTAAATTTTTAATGTTGATTGTATCTTATTGTAGGTATTTAATAATGTCGGCCCAGAAATTGCGATTTTGGAGGCACCCGCCCCGGGCGCCTTTACAAAAATCGAAGCCCCGATGTACACACTCTGAATAGAAAAACAAATAAATCAACCAGTGGAATAGGACAAGGAGAAAAAATCAATTTACGAACCATGAATAAAGAACTGATAAAGCAAATAGTTCTATCTACAATCAAAAGCACGGGGAATAAATTAAATTATCATTCATTCTCAAACACGATGGAAAAATAACCTTTAAAACATTTCGTTGATATAATTATTATAAATTTCATGCTTATTACTTGTCAATTCGGAAACTAACTGCACCAATTCAATGGCAAATTAAAACCCGAAAATATTCACGTCATATCAAACATTTTGCAATGGTTTGTTAAAAAATTACGAAATCATAAACTTGCATAAAATATATGTGACATTGTTCTACTGTACATAGTATTTAGTACTATTAATCATCCTAAAAATCTCACAACCATTTAATATATAAATATAAATATATAAATAATATCCGTGTCAATCATTGGCCATAATTGTTTTCATTCAACATAAAGTTTCCGTATTTGTGTTATTTGAAACTCGAACTTGCGCAAACTGATTATAATTATTGTGTTGTTCGGTTTCCAGTTGATGTTAATAGCATTTAAAATTACTACACAAAAGCTTAATTATCTTAAGTTCCTGTTTTCGTAGTCATCATAGTTTATTTTATATTACTAAACCTTTGTATTATGCGTTGAGAAATTTTTGTTATGTTGTCAAGGTCAAGATGTATATGTAAACGTGGATTTCTTCAGCTGCAGTAGTACTTAGATTAAATAACAAGATTGCACTAGTACAATACATTAAATTCTTTCTAGAAAAATAGATCCAACAAACATAACAAGCAAAAAAGTTAAAAATACTGTACATATAAAAGATTATACGTAATATTAGTATGAATGACTAAAAAAACTTTTACGGGTTAAATGTAAAATAATTTTTGCAACCTGTACGTTGTGGAGTACCCAAACCAAATGACGAAGATGATATACTAAAATTATCTTCTGGAGTTATCAGAACAAAGAGATTTATAAGATTTCAGTTGAGATCTTTATTATTATACCTATGTAAAACTATATATAAATACCTTCTTCAATTTTAATGTTTATACTCATTTAGACATTGGAAGTGTATACAGTGAAAAATAATAATATTACTGTAAGCGTCAAATAGAATAGTGTATTAGTTTTATCCGAATATTTGGTTGCTCGTAAAAGTGTTAAAGTTCCTAATTTTACAAAACAGCACCGAATTTTTCATTTAAATTAAAATGCATACAATTACTTTTATATTATTTTCCGGACTTATCTGCGCTTATATTTGCAGTGGTGCTCCAGCGAAACAGTATCCCCTTAAACTACAACCAGAATTTGACAGATTTGATATCGCTAGCATATTCAAAAACGATAAAGTCATGAGGCTTCAATTCAAGTGTCTTATGTGTAATACGGAAAAATATTTTTAACTTCTTCGGCTTTTTCTTTGATTCGCATTTGAATTATGTAACTAATGTTTGATTTTTTTGCCGTTTCAGTTGATGCGCCTTGTGACATATTTGGAAAATTTGTAAAACGTAAGATAATAATTATTGCAAAAAAATTAATGTCTGTGTAATAAATTTTCAAAGTTCATTGAAAATTGAAACTTTTAACAAATTGGCTACCTTTTCAGCTCGGGCTAAAGGAGCATTGATGGGAGTATGTGAAAAATGCACTCCACTTCAAGAGATGTTAATGAGCGATTGGTTTGGGATTTTCAAAAACAACTTTCCCGAGATGCATAAATTAGCAGTTAAGAAATTCGTTGACAATGATGGAAAGGAGCTGTCTGAGGAAGACAAGGCTGAAATAAAAAAAGTATTTAGTGACGAAGCTATTACCAACTACTTGAAAGTATACAAAGAATTTGCAAACACATTGCCCAGTCCTAACGCCAGCACAACAGCAGCAACTACAACAACTACAACAACTACAACCACAACAGAGACACCAACATCCAGCAGTACAGCATCCTCCACACCTACCACAACTCCCGCACCCGAATCAGAAGCAACTACAACACCAACCTCCGCTTAATTGCCATTTAGGTTTCTTTTAGCATCAATTAAAATTGTGACTATATCGGATCAAATGAAAACTAAAATTACTGTTGCAGTATAGTACCTAGACACAAAACCGTTCCTATGTCATGAAATAATTGTGCGATCGATTATGGCTTATTTTTGTCAATGTTCCCCCATTAAACAATCTTCAGATTCATATTGTAATATCACTAATGGAAATTTTGCAAAATATATTAATTATCATATCAATCTACCAAAGCGTACACTGCATAAATTTAAATAAGCATAATCATAGTTTTGTTTTGTATCAACACTTTTACAAGAAATTAAGGCAGGATAAAAGATTTTTCTTACTAATGTAATGTCATGAAATATGTTTTTGGATAAGTTCTAAATAAAAAATACTTTTTAGAATTTCAATCACATAACAAGTGTCTCTTGCACCAAATTTATTTAATGTGCGATCGATTATGGTTTATTTTTGTGAATATTCCCCTATTAAACAATCTTAAAATTCATATTGTAATAGTACTACACTATAACTCACTCAATGGACATTTTGAAAAATGTATTAATTATCATATCAATCTACCACAGCTAAGCGTACACTATATATTTTTTATAATCATAATAATAGTTTTGTACCAACACTTTTACAAGAAATTAAGGCAGGATAAAATATTTTTCTAACTTTAATGAATTAAACTTCTTTGCTGTGAAACTACATATTTTATTTACATAAAACCATGTTATAGTTATCTATACTATTATTACAACGATGATGACAATGATAAGAAACTATACAATAAAGCACCACAAGAAGCTTCCTGCCTGTAAATCCTGAAACTGCCTTTTTATATAGTGCTAGTTTGTTCAATCTGATGTTCATAATTATTCCTAATGTACAACTTCCAAGTTTGTATCTCAACTTCCAGTCTCAAATAAAAACTCAAGGTCTAGGTTAGGTACATGACATAATATTATTATCTGTCAAGTGTTACACAGTACTACTAACACTAGTACTAGTATACTAAACATGACGTGTAATAAAGCAAAATGCAAATCAGTGCCGTATCAGACCACATCCCATAGTTAGACGAGTTGAGACATTATATTATGGTAGAGACTGAGACTCGTACTCTTCTACTTACTGGCGATGACAGTTGGCAGTTGAAAAATTTGGCTTGCATATAACTCACAACACACACACAACTCACAACTCAGCCAGCAAGTAAAGCAGTGTCTCAACTTCCCCATTTCAAAAGCACCAATACAATAAATTAATATAAATATTTCAGTTGTTTAGCTCCATATGCAAGTAATATGTAGTAGTAGTAGTAGTTACTTGAGTGAGTGGAGTCTCACTTGATGCATGAGTTGGCTTTGTTATGTATTGTACATATTCTTCGTACTAGTAACTGCTTTTGAAATGGGGAATTGGAGACACTGCTTTACTTTGTAGCTGAGTCTCACTCAGTGACTGTTGTGAGTTATATAAGCATGTCAATTTTTCCGACTGCCAACTGTCATCGCCAGTAAGTAGAAGTATATTAATGCTAATGCTACGTACTTACTTCATAACATAGCATGTATAGGTTAAAGTATATCTACTGCTATACCACTGTCGCAGACATGAATTTCGTGAAGCTATAAAATGAATTACTTAGGTAGTAAAATTAATAAACATTTAATGCAAAAAAAGAAGCTATTTACAGTGTACTATTAATTGGAACAGCTGAAACACAGTTATTTTATGGATAATTTCGATTAATTTTATAAAACAGATTGTAGCCTCTTGAGGGCGCTTAGTCATGTATAGGCATTAGAGGCAACGTGAGATGTGAAACTTTACTCTGGCTTCCCTTCAAGTCGTATAAATCTTTCGCCTTTTACTAAAGATTTCCGTGGAGGGGGGCACTTAATGAGTATTTAACTATTTTTGAAAGGCCTGCCGAAAGGTGGGCTACCTAAACTAATCTAAAAATATTTCATCGTTGGATTTACTTCATTGTTGGATACAGTGTCTTTCTTATTAGGATACTCATTGTACTCATAACAGCATACTGTTGGATGTCATGAGTTTCATGCTGACATTGAAAAGTAACATGTTAGAAAGTATCATGAATCATGAGTTAATGTTCAATGTTCTTCCTTTCGGGCAGAAAATAAAACTTTTTTTAATTCAAAGAATCTACCGAGTAAGCGAATTTTGGGGGTAAGTGAGATTCAAATATTAGAGAAATAGAATCAGTGGATAAACAATTTTCTTTATAATATTGTTTAGATATTAGACTAATTCTGTAATTCGTATGGGTCATGACAAATAAAACATCCCTGATGTCTTCAAAAACTGGTTTCAATTGTTTTTTAACTCAATCTGGTTTCGCCCTTAATTAATAATTGTGAGGCCCTTAATTTTATAAAATGCACACAATCTAAGTTTTCGGATTGAAGGGAACCATTAAATTTGTCGGTAATTAATTTTGTAAAAATAAAATGTGAAAAATTACATTCACACATAAATGAATAACCATGACATAAAACAAACCATGACTGTACACTATTGACTTTCTCTTGTACCATCAATAATATTGCAGGTTTTCTTGCAGAAAATGAAGCTTAATTTACAATAGATATTGTAGTAGATATTTTATGTACTTTGCCATATTAATTTTTCCTCATGAAAACTTTTTAATAAGGAAGCTATAAATATAAAGCTTATAATCTTACAGAGTGCCAATACTAATTATAAATTTGCGTAGCAATTGTATTGGCCTACGTACATGATATTACCTGTCTGTCAAACTGCATTGTACCTATATTGATTAATATGTGTGATAAGAATTAAAAAATCCTTATATCATTTTTACATACTAGAAATAATCAGATAAGAAAGAATCACCTGTATAAAGATGCCACACACTGCATAGCCTTTCACATTTACTAGACACGTGTTTTACATATTTCGCCTCAATTGATGCGAATTTGTAATGGAAAAGTAACTGCTGTAAACAAATATTATGGGAGTAATCTACGAAACAAAGCAAAAGCCAAAAACAACAGAGTTAGTGCCTATTTACATGACTTATCTACTTATACTATATACATCTGTCCATATTAATTATTATAACATCCATCTTATGAAATAGTTATGACGTTATGATAAATCATGCACGTTATTATGTCTTTTGTCATTCACCTTCAACAAACCATAAACATTTGCAAAACAATGAGTAAGCCACAATTCCTTACTATTTGCGTTCGCATCAGAATTGTTTGCGGTAGTATTCTCTTTGGAATTTTTCTTCGTAAAGTGTTCATCCAACCGTGGCTGCCAAAAGTCAAGAATAGCTTACCGCCGCAGTTAATCAGTTGTGCAGACAACCATAACGGAATTTTTACATATCCACATTATGCTTCATCGTGTTAGCGTGTTTCGATTATGTGGTACTTATGATCAACTATTTTGAAGAAGGTATTATTTATTAAGGCGTAAGCAACTTTATAGGAAAGATGTCTACGTTTATCCGTCCGTCCTTCTGTGACAAAAATATCTCACGAACCGATTAACAGAATTGGTTCAAACCTCTTACACGTGATCTCTGGGTCACAACAAAGATCAATTTCTAAAATGGGGTCAATAGGAGACATTCGGTATTTAGTAGCGGAAGCTAATTCATAAAACGTTAAATCTGACCGTCTGTCTGTCATTTCATTCGTTATCTCAACCTCAAGAACGAATCAACTTCGAATCAAAAACGAAAGTAATTCGTTCAAACTTTTCCAAACGACTGACAACCACAACTGACAACTCATTTGACGACAAAAGTTGGCGAATCAGTTGACAACTGTTAGGTAGTGGTAGTAGATAACATAAGTAATTGTAAATCTTACGCTACTTTATTGCATCTGTCTTGCAATTGTTTTATTATCACAATTACCAACACTAACACTACGTCAGTACGTGAGTAAATGCAAAGCAACAATGAAGTTTTAATTCTAATTTGAGATAAAAATATATTTGATGGTAATTAATGTCGATGAAGTAAAGAAATGCGCATGCATTATAATTAAATTGTTGCATATTAATTCCAAGTATTACAATAATTTGCAAAAATATAAATAAGTATTATTTCACTGTAAATATCCTTATGATAAAATATTGCAACGATCGAGTAATTTAAATTTCAAAGCTATGTTACAACCAGAATATTGCCAATTAATATTTTGGTACAGAAAAGTAGAAACTGCAAATGAAATGACAAATAAAATGTTCATTCTCTTAATTTACAGTTTACGACAAATATACATACCACTTCTAAGATTATTATGCTAGGTATTTAGCTTACGTCAGCTTTGAAAAGCCATTCGATATCTGCCTTCAAGTTCAATATACAATTGTAGTACTATTCTCTTGCAATTAATTATTATATGTATTCGCCCAAAAACAAAATGCGAAAGCCACATAAAAATGCTTCAGTTAAAATGTTTTAGCATATATAATGTAGCAATATTGTTTACCGACGATTACGAAACCCTGACACAGTAGACCTTTTAATTGTTGTGTGTTATACAATTTCCTCCATAGTATCTAACAAAGGCTATTCTCGCTTTTTTGACATGATTTAATATAAACCATGAGTACAGAATGCATAATGTGAAGCTGGTACCTTCTTTGAAATAACGAATTCATCATTTGTGAATAAGTTATGACTTATCAGCTTATCACTTATATAATTACTACTTGTAATTTAAAGGCCACTGATGATTCTCTGTATAATTTTTACTATTATTAAACAAATATAGCGTCTTTGCCAGGATTATAAAGGTGATTCAAACGTCTGAGTCTAAGCTGTTTTCTTCATTCGTCTGTTCAATGATCACTAATCCATGAATAGTGCGAGTGTTAAGAATATTAACACCAAACATAATATTCGAAGCAATGTTACTACACACTACATTTACTTTTCTTTGTGTAGCAGTTTTAGTGTTTTCCCAAGAAGATGCAGATAACGAAGATCCAGATAATGGCGATTTTGATAATGAAGATCCAAGAAATATTGTGCTAAACGAAGAATTTATACAGGGATACTTTGACTTATTTTTGCAAGACCCGTACGAACCAGAAGAAACTGAAGATGCCCAGGGAATTGAAGAATCTTTTGCTCCACCAGCTCCAACTGCTACTGACGCTGACTTGCTGGCAATTTCCAGATTGTGCCCAAAGAATGGATTCTTTGCAAGTTTTAACAGAAATCACAGTGAGGCCGTCACATTACTAGTCGAAAAGTTTGAAGGTAAATAAATTAATTTTCATTAATAAATTAAATTAATAATAATAAATAAAATCTTTAGTGCAATTCGTGTAGTACACGTGCAAATAATTTACATAACATAATTCTCTACATAAAATATCAATTTTTTATAATGTTTTTTTCTTTTTAAAGGCATGAAAGATAATGGGACTACTTCTATGGAGATGCTTGCAGCCATATCTAAAATTAAAAGAGATCCAAATGTTCACCCTAAAGTTTGGTACTCCGCATTTTTGCAAGTTGAGTTACAAAAAGAAGAAGACGCATCACATGACGTCATACCTGCACCCTTCTATCTATTTCCTACGAATTTCTTTCCTGAAGAGGTTTTAAAGCCTAACCAAGAGGTTTGAAAAAATTACAAAAATGTTTTCTCAATCATTTTTAAAATCGTATTTTCTGTTCAAAATATTTACAAAATATATAAATGCTGTTTGACGTTATTCAAAAAGGACGTAGTGCAACTAAACGAAACTTTTGGAGCAGACAATGGGGTTGAAAATGCATTATGGTATTTCCGAGAGGACATTCCACTAAGCGCTCACCATTGGTTTTGGCATTTAATTTACCCTTCTAATAAGAACTTCACAGCCAACCGAAGACGAGGAGAATTATTTTCGTTTTTTCATCACGACCTCTTAGCAAGGTAGAATCCCTACTCGCACAAACTAGATGGGCCGGCAAAGGCCCGATGCGGTTGGCCAACTGTAGAAGTTGGCCACTTTGCCCGCATAGGCCCGATGCTACATGCCGACCAAAT
>JABASD010006042.1:0-11020 GCA_019776165.1 Pogonognathellus flavescens
TACATTGGCTTTTACCATGCAATATTCAGCAATCGAAAGATATAATATATATAATCCGCGTTTAAAATACTGATTTCAGAAGATCAAAAATGTTGCCTAAAGTTTCTTTTCACATTGCAGACAAGATGTTTTGGTTTGGTTGTCGTTTTCATGTGCTTCCATACACTTGGGATGCGGCAACATGTAAATTGGCTCAAAATGAGGGGAAAAAGAGTTATTTTCATTTTTAATTACAAAAGCAAGTATAAATCGAGGAACCCTCATATTGAAATATATCGGCTTAAATTCTTATTTGTGAATAGTCAGAAAAAATACTGTCCAAATCATCAATGCAAATTGAAAGACTGTTTTTATTCCTTACTGTAAAATTGTATATAATCCCTATTTTACATAGATACACTTTGATCCTGGAAAACTTAAGAAACTATGCCAGGGCAGCTAGGGCAAACAAAGCCAGTTCACATTTGCGTATTTATTAATATTTATAGCATCGTAAGGCGAAAGGATGTCCGTAGAAATATTTATTTGCAGTATAAATGACAACTCTGCGGATATTTGGTTTAAAATCAATAAATTACCAAGTACCAATAAATTCCTCCTGTCATAAACATATCTGATATTGCCAAATGCAAAGTCAAAAATCCATTACATAGATAGAACAGGGACAAGCTAGGTAATTTCTAAAACAATAAGAAAAGTAATACTTACTGCTAATTTTATATAATTATCGAAAGCTTGTCAAAATAAAGTTGATTTGTTAAAATGACCTCTAGAAGCCAAAGAATCATTAATTTTGACCATATCAAAGGCTTAGGCTTAAGTAGTCTGTTCAAACACTTAAATAAAAAAAGTAATCAATTTACAGAAGGGCGTATTTTGTTATGGGCTCATGGGGCTTAATCGAGGACTCAAGATCCCGGAAATCATTTTCTGAGGTTACCGAAACTTCATTATTAAAGGCTTTACCATTCAATATTCAGCAAACGCAGGATTTAAACAAAATCTGCTTATAAAATACTGATTTGAAAGCAACAAAAATGTTGCCCAAAGTCGCTTTTCGAATTTTAGACAAGGTTTTTTGGTTTGGTTGTCGTTTTCATGTACTTCCATACACTTGGGATGCGGCAACACGTAAATTCGCCCAAAAAGTGGGAAAAAAGAGAATTCCCTTCTACATCGTCCAATTTCTAAGCATGTTTTTCCGATCTTTAGAGGTTTTGTCACTTATTCTGTCGTATGCAGATCCTCACAAAAAATTATTGGTATCGACAGCGGCGAGGTCACTCCATTTTGCATATTGCAGTACATTTGCGATCATTGCAGTGTGCCAAACCAACACAATGATATATGAGGAGGAAATTCTGGCATACGTCAACCAGTATTTTATACTGGACAGGACCATTGGTAAGTTAATATACTATACATGGACATTCTAGTACAAGTATGCTTTTTTATCTTTTTAATTCTTAACTTGTGTTTTGGATTTGTCTTACTTTATATTTTTACTTTGAAGTTTCTTAACCCTCATAGAAGAGCATGTTAATGAATAAATTGCCAGTTGCAGGTTATATATATATATTATTAACATGCTCTTCTGTGATTTACCCTATATTTAAGGGTGTATCTAAAAATTTGTAATGGGGAACTCGAGTTGTCTAAGGGGGTGAGAGTCCATGCAAAAATGACAAAATTTTACCAAATCTTCATTTTTTCGGAATCTGGAGAGGGAGGGAGGGGCTCAAGCCCGGTGAGCCCTTTTAAAAATTGTTTCACGGTTAGGTAATAATAAAATGAGTGTGAAATGTAATCGTCCTCAATCAGATTTCATTTCACACTCATTTTATCAATAACCGTGAAATAATTTTTGAACGTAGATTCACCTTTCTTTGTATTCTCTGTATTGTCTTATCTAAATGCGTTGTCCATGCCTATTCTTGAATGTAATGAAAACACTTAAATCAGAATTGCGTTTTTTACTAGGCAAAAAATTTGGAATTCCGTTTTTTCAACGGTTACTAATTAACATTATGGCTCTGGGAATGGCATTGTCAATTCTGTTTGCGGCGATGGTTGAATTTCCAGCTAGACTCTACCTTATACCACAAGACTTGCATTTTGAGGAAGTTTTCATCATTCAACACATGGGATTGAATCAGCATGTCATCATTGACAAACTATTTAGGTTTTGGACAAGTTGTATTTTGGTCGTCACTTGGTACAACGCTCTTTTCTACTCACTCACAATATTTGCAACTGGGCTAACAATTATAAACTGGATAAAAAGGATGTGGTATTGCCAGATTATTTATTTTTATAATTTTACATTATAGGCAAAAAAATGAACATAATTGCTATTTTTTCTTAGTGTACAACTCCAAGAATGCTGCACCAGCAAGAATGAAGCGATACGAGACGAGGGAGAGGGATTACAGATTTCAACGAAGACATATTGGACGTTGAGGTCATTCTTTCCGATATTTAACATCGCATTCTGTCGTCTCTTACTTCCGGGAGTTTTATTCACGATGTCTCTTGTCGCAATTCTCAGTTTGTTTATCATCGTTCGTGTTGGTGTCTCTCTTAATATTTTTAATTTATTTATATACATTTACGCTGTTATATTGATTTTGTTTATCATTTGGTTCGGAATGTGGTTGGCGAATACAGTCACTGAGCTTTCGAAACAAGTTCCAATGATTCAATTGAAATATTGCTCGAAACTATCAAAAATTCAGGTTTCCAAACTGAAAGCTGCCACTCCAATAAAATTGTGGATGAATGATATATTTGCATGTCAAAGAGATTCCACGTTAATCTTTTACAGAGTAATTTCAGATAATGTCATTACACTTCTTCTTTCTTTCTGATTTGTGCGATATATATTAATTATAAGTATTCCACCTTACCTAGCATCTGCAAAAGTAATATAATTTCGCCTCTCATTTTGTATTCATCGAATCCCATTGTTCCTTCAAATGCAAATATGTCAGTTAATTATTATAATTAAATAAATTAAGACTAATTCATTGGAAATTATTTAAACCAAAGATAAATTATTCTGTTTTTAATTATATTTTTACTTACGGAACTACATTACTCTGTTTTTACATTACATTCCAGAAGAGAAATATTTAACTTATTATTAGCGATATGCTGTGTAAAACGGTCCGCTTGACACATACAACATACACTATTAAATTTCTGCTGTAATAAACATGTCTGAAATGATATTGCCGAGTTAAAAATTCATTACATAGAACAAGGGCAAGCTAGGTGCTATCCCAATCAACAAGAAAAGGAATCCATTTACACAATGGCGTATCTTGTTATGGGTTCATCTTCATAGGGTTTAATTCATTGAGCCAACCGCGGATTCCCCGTTTTGGCGGTAAATTTTCTTATTTTTTGCTTGTGAACCCATTTTACCATTCTAGATACGCCATTGAATTTACATATAAATTAGATCATGCTCTGAGTTATAATAACATGTTCTCAATTTACTTAAAAGCTCTATAGCTATATATACAGGCATAAATTACTGTATTGAAGTAAGTTTAATTTTTCAGTTCACTGAAACCTGATTTATTTTTATATATAGCTTTTACCATGCAATATTCAGCAAACGAAAGATTTAAATAAAACCTGCTTTTAAAATACTTATTTGAAAACAACAAAAATGTTGCCCAAACTTGCTTTTCACATTGTAGATAAGATGTTTGGGTTTGGTTGTCGTTTTCATGTGCTTCCATACACTTGGGATGCCTTAACATGTAAATTGGCTCAGAATAAGGGAAAAAGGAGTTATTTTCATTTTTAAGTACAAAAGCAAATATAAATCGAGGAACCATAATATTGAAATATATTGGCTTAAATTCTTGTTTGTAAATAGCCAGAAAAATACTGTCCAAATCACCAATGCAAATTGATAAACAGTTTTTATATCTTACTGTAAAATTGTACATAATCCCTATTTTATATAGATATAGACTTTGATCCTGGAAAACTTAAAAAACTATGCTAGGGCAGACACAGCCAGTTCACAGGGTATTTATTAATATTTATAGCATCGTAAGCCGAAAGGATTTCCGTAGAAATATTTATTTGCTGTATATGGTATAAATGACAACTCTGCGGATATTTAGTTTAAAACATACACTAATAAATTCCTCCTGTCATAAATATATCTGATATTCCCAAATGCCAAGTCAAAAATTCATTACGTAGATTAGAACAAGGACAAGCTAGGTAATTTCTAAAATAATAAGAAACGGAATCAATTTACGCAAGGACGTGTCTTGTTATGGGCTCACGGGGCTTTATTGAGGCCTCCAGATCCCGGAAAAAGCGTTTCGGGCGCTAATTTTCTCATTGTTGCCTCTAAACCCCCCTTTTACAATTCTGTATACACCATTGAATTAACATATAAATTAAATCATTTTCTGAGTTATAATAAATGATATTTTCTTAATTTTGTTGGTAACCCTAATAGCTTAAAGGTTATAAAATTCATAATAAATATACTGCATTGCAGTCATTTTAATTCTTCGGGTTACGGAAGCTTCATTATTAAAACCTTTACCATTCGATATTCAGCAAACGAAGGATTTAAATAAAATCTGCCTTTAAACTGCTGATTTGAAACCAACAAAAATGTTGCCTAAAGTCGCTTTTCGAGTTTTAGACAAAGTTTTTTGGTTTGGTTGTCGTTTTCATATGCTTCCATACACTTGGGACGCTGCAACATGTAAATTGGTCCAAAGAAAGGGAAAAAAGAGAATTCCATTCTACATTGTCCAATTTCTTAGCATGTTTTTCCGATCTCTAGAGGTTTTGTCACTTATTCTGCCGTATGCAGATCCTCACAAAAAATTATTGGTATCGACAGCGGCGAGGTCACTCCACTTTGCGTATTGCAGTACATTTGCGATTATTGCAGTGTGCCAAACCAACACAATGATATATGAGGAGGAAATTCTTGCATTCATCAACCAGTATTTTATAGTGGACAGAACAATCGGTAAGTTAATATATACTACATGGACATCTACGAATATGTTTTTGTTTAATCTTTTTAATTCTTAACTTGGTTTTGTTAGATTTGTCTTGCATTATGTTTTTACTTTGACGTTTCTTAACCCTTATAGAAGAGCATGTTAATGTTAATGAATATAAACTGCAAGTTGCAGTCTACATAAGTCTTCCACTTTATATGAATGTATTAACATGCTCTTTTGTGTTTTTTTACTCTATGCGTATCTGAAATTTGTATGGGGAACTCGAGTTGTCTATGGGGGTGATAGCCCAAAAATGAAAATTTTTTTTACCAAATCACCTTTTTTTCGGAATCTGGAGAGGGAGGGGCGGGGATCAAGCCTGATGAGCCCTTTAAAAGTTGTTTCACGGTTAGGTAATTAATAAAATGAGTGTGAAATGAGATCGTCCTCAATCAGATTTCATTTCACACTCATTTTATTAATAACCATGAAATAATGTTTGAACGTAGATTCACCTTTCTTTGTATTCTCTGTATTGTCTTATCTAAATGCGTTGTCCATGCCTATTCTTCAATGTAATGGAAACACTTAAATCAGAATTGCGTTTTTCTAGGCAAAAAATTGGGAATCCCGTTGTTTCAACGGTTATTAATTAACGTTATGGCTCGTGGAATGGGTTGGTCAGTTCTACTTGCGGCGATTCTTTGTTTTCCAGCCATCTTTTTTTCATCACGAGACTTGCATATTGAGGAAGTTTACATCATTCGACACGTTGGATTGAGTCAGTATGTCATCATTGACAAACTATTTCGATTTTGGACAAGTTGTATTTTGGTCGTCACTTGGTACAACGCCATTTTCTACTCACTCACAATATTTGCAACAGGACTATATAACCGCGATAAACTGGATAAAAAGGATGTGGTATTGTCAGAATATTTATTTTCAACATTTTACACTGTAGTAAGCAAAAATATGAACATAATTGCCATTTTTTTCGCAGTTTACAATTCAAAGGGTGTTGCATCAGCAAGGATAAGAAAATACAAAAAGATGGATGGGATTTTGTAATGAAGATATTTTGGACATTAAAAACATTCTATGCGATATTTAACATCGCATTCTGTCGTCTCTTACTTCCGGGAGTTTTATTCACGATGTCTCTTGCCGCCATTCTGATGTTGTTTATCATCGTGCGTGGTTATGTCTCTCTTAATATTTTAAATTTATTTATAGACACTTACACTGTTTTACTAATATTATTTATCATTTGGTTCGGAATGTGGGTAGCAAATACATTCACTGAACTTTCGAAACAAGTTCCAATGATTCCATTGAAATATTGCTCGAAGCTATCAAAAATTCAGGTTTACGAACTCAAAGCTGCCTCTCCAGTAAAATTTTGCATGACTGATATATTTGTTTGTCAAAGAGATTCCACGTTAATCTTTTACAGGGTAATTTCTGATAATGTTATTACACTTCTTCTTTCTTTCTGATTTATATATTAATAATAAGTATTCCACCTTACCTAGCAAAGTAATACATATAATTTCCCCTCTCATTTTGCATTCATCGAATCCCATTGTTCCTTCAAATGCAGATAATATGTCAGTTAATTATTATAATTTAATTCAAGCCAATTCATTCGAAATTATTTCTTACCCCATTTGAGATCATTTAAACCAAAAATAAATTATTCTGTTTTTAATTCCATTTTTGCTTACGAAACTACATTACTCTGTTTTTACATTACATAAACTCATTTTTTAGAAAATAAACGGTGGTTTAACTCTTTTCTGAGCATGTCGAGTTCTTCTCGAGCTCCTTTTACTACAGATCTATTTTCTGATGCTCTTCTGGCTAAGTAGGGCAAAACTTTGTCGATTGGTCCATACGGAGTTGACTTGTAGACTCTGTAGTTTTGCTGAACTGAAAAATTAGATATAAAAGTAGTTTCGTAGTTATTTTCATATTAATTATTCCTGAGAATAGCTAATAGTAATAGCTGACTAATTGCAAGAATGAAAAAAATGCAGCAACTTTTATCACAATTTGCAATTAATATTAAAAAATGGCGAAAACGTTATTTACCTAATGGAGTACTCAGGTAATCTGCCATGCCATAGATTTGTGCAAAAGAAATAGATTGACAATCATTGGACAAATCCAAATCTTTCATTCGTTGGGCTGCTAATCTAATTGATCGTTCATTATGAGTTGCGACAACCAAATGAGAATTTTGATCACTTCGTTCACGGGAAATATGGTCGAGAATGTGCTGAATGACTCTGCAACGCAATTGGAGGTGATATCAAAAGAATTAATTTAACAAATACTCAAATATACAAAGTAAAAACGAAAAAGTGAAAATGTGTTATTAATTTTTTCATTGGATTGTACGTGTTGTAAGATGTATTTGTTTCTTCGTAAGAATCGCACACTGGAGAATTTGGACCTAATTTTTTCGCTAAATGTCTCTCTCTGTCCATGTAAGCTCCTCTTACAACTTTCCCATACCAATTAACTCCAATTAAACTTGTAACTACTTCCAATTCATCCCTAATTGTTGTAATGGCATCCTTTGAATTAAAAAATCATTATTCACATCCATATTAAAGCCACGATAATATTTTGGGATATTATTTAGAATACATTTAGGGCAAGCAATTATAATTAAAAATTATTTAAGTGGAAGGTTAATGTTTGCAAATATTAAGTGTAAAAATTACCTTTAGATATCCCTGAATAGTATTTCCCACAATGTGTCCTCGCTGATTGTGTCTGGCCATTAAGGACAATGCAATTGTGGAAATCGCTGGTTTACAAGAGAAAAATTCTGCATCAAGGAGAACGTGCACTGATACTTCGTTCGCTTTCTTTACTAATTAAATTAAATTAAATTTAGAAAGTATTTGAAAATAAATATTAAATTATCAAATCTATAATTATTTTAATAGCTTTGGTTTCATTTTCTAACTGAGAGATTCTGCTCTTTTAATTCCATCCAAAAAGTAGTTACGATCTGCCGAATTCAATTTCAAGGTCAAAGCAGCAGGTGTGTCAATGCAATTCGCAATTTCATCCACTAAGCGTGCCAACTGAATTTTGTTTCCACATTGAGTTCTAATTGCTGATGACACTTCTTCCTAGAAGTACAATCTATTTATTAATTATTACAAAAAAGCAAATTAACCTGCAAATTATTTGCAGAATTATTATTTAATATTTCCTTATTCATATTTCATTAATTCAAATATTGTATTTCACTCATACTTCGTTCATTAATAAATTCTTTGATATGTAGTTTATAGTTTGAAAAATATTTTTAACAAAGATACTTATAAACAGTTTATTGTAATTTTACCAAAGTGTTTGGTGGCATTATTGAGGATAGTTTGAGTTGCAAAACTGATTTATTATCCTTTTCTCCCAACAAGGATGTCATTTCAATCAAAGCGGCTAATGTATTTGCATTGTTATCGTACGTTTTTCTACAAATATAGCATTATTTTAAAAAATATTAGAAAAGTGGGTTAAATAATTAATATTGTAATAATAAACTTCTGTATATCTAAATATATCGCAAGCCTGAAAAATAAATATTAGTGTAATACTTATCAAAGGGCGTATCTAGAAATTTGTAATGGGGGGCGCAGATGCCATAAAATGACAATTTCTGGCTATTGGTACAAATTTGGCCAAATAACCCCTTTATTCCGGAATCCGGGGAAGGGGGGGGCTCAAGCCAGTACTCATGCGTAGATACGCCCTTGGACTTATTTATTGAGAGTTATTATAGAGAATTATTTTATTATAGAAGAGTAAAGGATATTAGATGTTTATTAACTGAAGGCAAAAGTAAATATAAAATATAATCAATCATAATAATTCTGATGAGACATACTTTTCCGATCTAGAATCTTCCACATCTTCTTCATTAGCAGGCAAAACCATAAGTTTAAGACCACGCCTTTTCATCGACAACACGACTTCCGTCATGCGAGGTACTTCATCTCCACCAACAAATTGATTAAAAAATGTTTTCTGCAACACCCAATCACCAATGGACCCAAATTTTTGTGCCACATTGAACATCTGAAATGAAGAAGAAATAGTCAATTCTAATGAAAAACACTTGAAATATTTAATCCTAACATTTTAAGCAAGCTCAAGCACATTTAATTATGTCGAAGATTGTATATATAATCTAAGAAAATGTACTAATTTTGTAATCTGATCTTCTCAAGCCGTTGGAGCGCACTCCATTTCAGAATCTTACAATTAGATATGCCCTTGATGCAAGGACGTAAAAAGATGGAACCATTGGGGTATGTATCCCTCTGCTCCAAAAAAAGCCCGAAAAAGGATTTTCTGCGGCCTAAGGCCGCAAATTCGGCATTTTTGTGTCTTTTTTTGCGGTTGTGCCCGCCAAAGAGATATCCTGGTTACGCCCTTGGCTTGATAACAGCACAATGATTGTTGGAACTGAAGTTGAGCTTGTTTTAATTTTAGTATGAATTAATTTCTTTGGTTTTTTATGTTTTAATGAAAATAAAACAATTTCGATCCATACTTGCATGCTTCGGTCTACTATGAAGTCCAAAGAACAAAGTCTGAGAACGAATATTGCTCGTAGAATCTCTGATGTTGATAAATGTGACAGAAGTCCCGTTTTAAAATCGCCAATAGGGATCCAAGGTGCAATTTCGTTTCTGTAGTTTTCTATATTTTCCTTAATTACATAGGAAGAAGTTTGCGATGATAAATTGGTAGACTGATATCTTCCAAAATATTTTCGATGGAGCAAAGGAAACACTTTTGTGTTTTTTGGATTCATTACACTAATAGTAATATTCTCACAAGATCCATATGGAAGTCCGCAAGTGTTAATTCTGAACATGTTTGTGAAAACTTTCATATTGATTTCACCCACTTTCAAACTTATGAAGAAAAAACTAAAATCAGAATACAGCGGAATAAAAAGTGTCGAATTAATTACAATTAGCACAATAATTTTATTGGTTTCGGTTTACAAAAGAAACTTCTACATAGAAAATATTTTTCTATCGACGAAAGTTATATGGAACAGAAAATTTAGTTTTTTCTCAACACGAAATTGTGTTTAAATTTGTCTCTATACATTCTTTGGAAAATAAGACTATATAGGTAAGTGCTTGACAATTACTGTAGAGCTTCAAGTTTCGAAGATTCGAACAACTTGTTAAGGAAATGAACTGTGGTGGACAATCGCAAACCAGTTACTGTGCAGTTAGAGTTAGAGATCAAGTTTTCTAGGTAGTGTAATAGAAATTCATTGTACAAATGTCACTTATAGGCATCTTTTGTAATACTTATCATATTATAGCATAAGTCAGTCTAGTCTCAGGCAAGGTAAGAAAGTTCTTGTTCAATGGCCAAATAACACAATGCAAATCAACTGTCAACTACCTAAGTCCGTATTTAATATAAGTAAAGCTTTTACTATACGATGCATCACAGGTATTTTATATTCATGGGATGGCTAACTTATTGTTATCTTCTATGCTATAGCATTTGCATTAAACTTTGTTTCGTTACACACTACACAGTATCAACAGAGAAGCAATTTATAGTAAGTGTTTTGTTATACAAGTGTGCTCACTTTATTCCATTCCTTATTCGGCTTAAACTAGGTATATAAGTTATAGTTTAAATAAAATACAATAATACTGTAGCAGGTAATTTGTAATTTTATTCCAATATTGTGCTATTTAATGTATTGCCATTGCAGTCGTGTCTATTACCTATTCATTATATTATACTAGGTTTATTTTGTTATCTTAATTCGTTTTCTCTGACAGAGCTATAACTTCTGGACATTGCCCTAGGTATTATTATATAAACGAAATATTCTTGAAATAAAATAATATGCTAAACATTTGCCAAGCGTAAGCTACAGAATGCGGGTGTAGTCAGTGTAGTGACATACAAATTACTATAATGCTAATTTCTCTGGACAAAAAGACAGAAATTGGACACTTGTA
>JABASD010006043.1:0-11020 GCA_019776165.1 Pogonognathellus flavescens
TTATATTTCCATAACACGGTTCAAGTTTCATTATTTAAAAAAAAATATTATGAAACTTCGTTGTTTCATTACATCCATTTTGCAATGGTTTATTTTTATATTACTATTGCAAACAATTATGATAATGTTTTATTATTGCAATGCTTTATCATAATGCATAGGTGGCATTGATCTTTCATTGCCAGTATCAAGACTCTTATCAATCGACCCTTTACAAATTTTTATCGATCTTCAATGTTCCCCGAATAAATGGATTATACAAAGGACGTAGACTGCGTATACACACAAGACCGTTACACAAATAAATTTAATTTCCATTGGAAACTATTAGTGAAGAAAATGTTTTCTCGTTATCTATAATTGCAACAACTTCAAAAATGAATGAAATATCAACAAAGGTTACGAAAATTGAAGTGACATAAAAATATTTTCACTAAATAGCTATACTGTGTTAGTTATTTAGTCATAGATGAGTTAACCTGTCAGAGCCTTCAAACAGATACAATTAGTTCAGTGGCTTGTCTTGTGTATTGCCATTTTCATCGTTTTTATACGTTTGATTGAATTAAGTAAAATCCTGCGCTACGCTTTTAATTGTGTTCTCACTAACAGACAGTTATCTATTATCTTTAGTATATTATACTCTGCTAAAATTTTGTTTGATTTTCTGTGAAATTAGAACACTTCAATCATATACAGTGATGTGGAATAAATGATTAAGCGTTTTGTATTTTAATTTCATTATTAGGGTTTTACTGTATTACGTTTTATTAAAACGCATCGTTAGTGTCTACAGTTTGTCTAATCTTGGTCTAGTTTGTCTGTCAACTTATTATTATTAATTTTTCGTCAGATATAAAAATATAAAAGCCAGGGTTATATTTGACCATCAAACTCGCGATTTGATTCAGAGCTTCCAAAAAGACACTAATCAACCACTAATAAAATTTTAATAGATGTACGAAACGTATAATGGAATAACTTACGGAATCAGTCGAAGGGTCACCAAAAACACATTTTACAATGTCAAATAATCCGATAGAAGGAGCCACCTTACGCATAGGAGCAGTGGTACAGTAAAGATAAAATATCGCCCAATCAAAATTCTACTCATTTTATTTTAATAATGGCAACTATTTCTAAGATTTGTACATAAATGATTGTTTCTTAATAGGTGGAATCCAATTTGAGTATTCAAGCGGTTGAAAATGGCACGCTTCGTTTAATTGGAGGATATGAATATTGTGTTTTGAAATATATAATCGATTCACTTCGTTTAAACGAAATTGTTTTCAGTGTGGATACTTATGTACCCTCATCATTATCAACCACAAATACTAATGAGTCAGATGTAGGAACAATGATAAATGATGACATTGTAGATATTTCCGTTGCCGTCCATGAGTTTAATGTTCAACGAGCTTCAGCAGTCTCTTTCTTGCATCCAACATACGCATTTCCGTAATACTAATTCAATTATAATATTTGATAATAATATATTAATATTCCATAGTTAAAAAAATTAACTACCTAGTCAACAAATATTCTTTAAAGTATTTTAAAGAATCATGGATTGTAAGCAGGGTTGAAAAAATAGTATTAACTGTATTAACTGCTATTAAGAATACGGCTGTAACTGCAAATTCAACATTATTATAATAGGGAGAAATAAAAACTTATTTCCGTAAGAAAAAATAGGGAAGCCATTGCTTTAAAAAATATTTTAATAAGATTTAGAGTTGGCAAAAAAGTTTTGCATAATTTAATAGAACTATGGCAATTTATAGTTATTGAGAAAGCGTGTAAGGTTTGAGTGAATTCCTTTTGAAAAGTCATAGTGTGCAAATATATTTGTTTGTTATTTATAAATGACTTTTCCGCCCTTTTATTTGCGTATATTTCTTACTTTGCAAATTTTATGCAACAGACATGCTTCTGATCAAGGAAATGTCAACCCTGTTTACAATAGGAAGTTATTATTATCAATTATGAAATTAACATTTTTATTCTTTGCAGACTATTTGGATTTTTTATCCAACCTCCAAAAAGTTATATGCGAGATATATATTTTCAACCTTTCGATACTGAATTATGGATAGCAATGTTTTTCACTTGGGCAGCAATTGTGCTGGCTGGTGTTATTTTAATTTTTACGAAGAAGAAAACGTCCATGGATGCAGACCAAAGAGAGTTGGGAATGTCTGAAGATATTTTGATTTGGTCAATGTCCGCAGGATGTCTGCACGGTTAAAAAATAATCATTGTATTAAAATTTATTACAATAATGAAAAAACATTAACCTACTTAAGAAATTTTCAATTTGAATAATTTTCAGGTTGGTTCTTTTACCCTGAGTCGGTGTCTTTGAAAATTTTTTGTTTCTGCGGATTACTGACAGGGAATGTGGTTTACTTGTCTTACTCCGCCGCTTTAGTCTCCGTGCTTTCACTAGATGTGACGCCCGTCAAAAGTATACCTGATCTATTTTTGGCAAAATTTGCCTTTTTCGGAAGCGATCTGGCTCCTGGTGCAGCGCTGTTTATGAAAGTAGGTCAATGCCAAGACAATAATATAAATTCACAATTGGGATGGTCACCATTGTAATGCAGATTTGATTTGTATTTTATTTTATTAAAACAGCAACAAAAAATCCATTCAGATTCAGTTATGGAGCAATACTTAATACCGTCACCAGAAGCCGTGACTGTACTATTAAAAGAAAGAAGTTTCTTCATAGACTTCGAGACTGACTATTATCCCGTCATTACCCAACAATTGTCAGATATGGAAATCTGCTCGAAAATTTCCAAACTTCCAGTCAATACATTTCCCACTACAGCAGCTATGGTTGTAAAGTATGGATCGCCTTTCAAAGAAGATTTTAATCAAATGTAATTTTAACTTTTATAAAATTGCCGAATCTATTTTTGCATTATACGATATAATTGATTTTTTATTAACAATAAGTGAAAAGATGTAATCTTCGGTTAAGAATAATTTTTGGTTTATTTTCCTTTTGTTGTGTTTAAAGAATAGTGTGGATGATGAACAATGGAATATTACATCGACTAAAGAAGAATCACGAGAAAAACACAATGTTATTCTGCCTACCAAAGTCACAGCATCAAAATGACGCTTTGGACTTGCACGATATATTCTCATCCCTACTCATATTTTTAATTATATTCCTCTTTGCAATTATAATTTTTCTTGTGGAAAAGTTTTGGTCTTACTTTTTATGCTTTCTAAACTAGAATATTATCAACTTTATAATTTACACATCGTGAAAAGAATATAACAAGTTCAATTACTGCAACTGGTTATAAATATAAAGCAAAGATGTTCGTATAATATAATGTAAGTGATCATAAAATATTAAATCATCAGTAATAACATCATATTGGCCATATTACAATGCATAAACTATTTCCGTTACTTAAATGAATCTCATTAACCTAAAATACTTGTTAATACTGTCACTTAATTATTGTTACAATTAATAACTTAATTTAATAAGTATAATTTTGAATTGAATAATACTTTACAAGTATGTGATTATTGTGCTGTAAGTTGTAGCCAATGTAATTACAGATTGTTAAGGAAACAAGCTAAGCTCATTCTTCTGTGATGGTGCTGTTCCTGGGTTTCACATTTAACCACATACCTCCATCGGGCTTCATCAATCCATTTCTCGTGAATTTCATTGGGATATGCGTTTTAGAGCACGGTTCCAAAATGAAGTTTTGTGCTAACTTAGCTACGGCTGTCTTTGCTTCCATCAAGGCGAACCTCATGGCTAGTAACACATAAAGCATAAACAATTATTATAAATTCCGTAATTCATCAGTATAAACATAATTGAGAGAATTAAGAAATTCTCACCAATGCAGTTTCTTGGTCCGGCACCGAATGGCATGTAAGCGTAGGAATGTCTCTTTGCTTTATTTTCAGGGCTGAAACGTTCTGGGTCGAATTTCTCTGGATCGGGGTAATACTCAGGGTCTCTATGAATTGCCCATATGGGTACGGCAACATTACTGTCTTTCGGTATAATCACATTGGTGTCGGGTACTTTGTAATCCTTTGTAGATTTTCTTTCTGCACGCACTCCAGGAGGCCATTTCCTCAGAGTTTCTAAACAACAAAATAATAAATCTTATATATTACAAATTGTATATTAAAATTGAAATTACAAATTTCTTTGTTTAATTAGCTTATCTAATTAAATTACTTTACCAGAAACTACTTTGTCAAGATATTCCATACGATTAACCATATCATATGTTAATTTTCCATCATTTTCTTTTGTAGCTTTATCAATCTCTGTTGCCAGTTTATTTTGACAATCTGGATTTAATGCCATTTCGTAGGCAAAGAAAATTAACAACGTTTCGGTAGTGTCAAATCCAGCAATGAAAAATAGCAAGCACTGAGCACTAATAATATCGTCTGTGATTTTTAATTTCTTCACTTTATCAGAAGATAATTTAGCATCCTTTTCGAATTCATCAATTTCATCTTCAGGGTCTTGGTCCGTCAATGATTCGGATTTAGCTTCTAGCATAAGTTGCAAGAAGTCTTCGCGTTTCTCACCTGTCTCTTGACGGTGTTTAATTGTATTTTTAATTATATCCGTGAAAAATTCCGAAGATTTCCTCTCAGAGAGTGGAATATTCAGAAGTTGCAGTAATTTAGGGAATGCAACCATGCCTATTATTTTCACCAATCCTAAAACACCACCTAAATTCGTTTGGAAACGTTTTCCCATTTCATAAAACACAGAATTTTTCTCTTCGAAAATTCTTCCATCCACACCGAAAGCTGCAGATGCAATTACATCCAAAGTAAACTTTCCACAAATTTCTCTTAGTTCAACCTCATTAGACTTTTTGACAGTATTGTTTAAGAAATTTACAAACTTGTCACCACAATGGTTAAAAATCTCAAACATTCTTCGAATTTTTCCGGTTGTGAAGGTTGGACTCATAGTTGACCTAAGATCCTTCCACTCTTGATTTTCTCTTATGGCCAACATATTCTTGAAGTACTTGTCTGTCTTTTGAGCTTCAAAAACTCTTCGATTTGCAAAAGAATCGAAATCCTTTACTAAAATGTGTTTTATTAAATCCAAGTCCAATGGGTAAAACATAGGTTTTCCAAATTCAAGTGTTCCGCCATATTTCAGTTTGGATTCCTTTAATTTTCGGTAAAATCTTTCATCGATGTGATGAAAAGGGACTTTCATAAGCCATCGCTCTTGGAATGTTGCGACTTCACTAAACTTAACTAACCTCACTCCTTTATTTTGCCAGTATTGGGAATTTTTGTTCAAATACTTTCTGCAGTACAGTATTCCGCCCAGCACAAATAAAATCAACAGTAATATGAAAATCATTTTGCCAGAAAATAATTCACAAAATTTTACTTTAACTTAAATAAAATAATGTAAAAGTGAATAAATTCACAAGGGATTCGTTTGAGTATTTGAGTTCGCTTTGCTATCTAAACCCAACAGTCTGACTAACTGCCTGTCAAACATTGACTGTTACACGCGATGGCATTGAATAATTTTGACCTGCTCGAAAGAGTTATAATATTATATGGCCTTTATTCATTACTTTTCCTTATTAATTTGTTTATCCTTGAATATACTGGCTTTTCGCTACCAAAAGTATTATCAGTTGAACACTCATATTCAATATAAATGTGTAATAACTACCCACACGCCTTTGTTAGTATAGTATAGTGTATAGTGCATGCATTTTTTGCTGGAGTGTTCATCATCCAAGGCCACTGAAAACAATATTATTATGTACAGCTTTCTATCTATGACCGTACATGGTGAACACATCTCTTATGTGCATTATAACTATAGGTACCATACATAATATACATTTGCGGTCTGTTTCTGCTTTGTATTTTTACTTATATTATTTTGAGTTGCTACATTGATTTGGAGTGTTTATTTACGAACGATAGGGATTCTTTAAGTATCACGGAATCACGGTTACGATAATAATAAAACATTGTAAAATGGATGTAATAAAGTTGCGAAACAAAATCTGTGCTACTATCAGTTGTCAATTCATTTACCAACTTTTGTTGTCAAATGAGTTGTCAAATGAGTTCGTCAACAGTTTTGACTAACTGCGAACTATATCGGTGGGTTGATTCGCTCGCTTGATTAATTCAGTTAATTCAGTTGACGAATTAAGTTGCCTAGATATCAAAAGACATGTTAGACCGACAGACAGAATCCTATAAAATAAATTCCGATACTTTGAATATCGCCGATTGACCATGGTTGTGGCCCAGAGATACCATATGAAAAATTTGAATGCATTGCACTCATCCGTTCGGTAGTTATGGTCGGTGAAAACGAACGGACGGACTTAGACAACTATGCAACATTCCTATAAAGTAGGGTAATCTAGTTAATAATGTTATAAGTTTGGTATATTGTCAGCTAAAGCTAAATAAGGAGTTTATATTCCTGTTCATTAAAACACAAGCTGAGTACCATTGAGAGTTCAATGATAATATTTTCATAAACATGAAACTTGATTTGAAATATACACACATTAGTAAGGGTATTCATCAGACGAACGCTACTATCTATACACTGACGGGTACATCACGCATACATAAGCATATTTTTCTGTGCGTGCTGATATAATGCAAGTAAAATAATAAATATATCATCAACTTCAGCAGCATCAATAGTATAATATTTATTCGTTTCCCAAACGTTTCTTATGCAATCTTTAAGATTTGGACATAAAATTGACAATCTCAAGTGATGTCTATAATATACGCCATAAATATTACTCATTTAATTTAATACTTTTGTTTTCTATGTGTGGGATTTTATAACACAACCAAACCACTATAGGTTTTTTCGCATTTACAAATAAAAATAGCCAGATTTGGCATTTAGCTCATTCCATTTTTACCAATGTAATGAATTTAAGAAGAGGAGGAATGATTAGTTACATTTTTCTGGTGCCAAATCCGAATATTTTAAACACGTAGGTGCTAAATACCTGAAATAATCCCGTTAAAAATGTGGTCCGAATAAAAAGTAGTTTAAAAAAAATATTTCTAGAGTTTATGAATAGCTGGTATAGAGTTAGAGTACCTTACGATATTGTATTTAGGAATATACAATTAATGTCAGACTTCACTCTCACGAAAAATGTGAGAGAACCTATATTTTGCAGAAAATAAATTAGCTGTGTATTCTTGGAACGTCTTTATAGTCTTTATTAAAGAAATTTTATTGCAATTGCATTCAATATATTACTACTACAATTTAACATTCATAGAATCCTCGTTCTTGTGTGAGCCCTGTCTGTCAACATTTTACTAGCTAAATATTGTAATGTAAATTACTTGAAACTGTAAGTGCAACATTCATTTTGTAGCAGCCTTTAAAGCCTTAAATCTGTGTTAGAATTTCAGAAAATATAATATCACACATTTAATTTTACCCCATCATACGTTAGTGATATAATATTTTTAGTCAGGCAATATTAAATTGCATAATAAAATAAAATTACTGTTATTCGTAGGATTTAGTATTTAAGATCTTTCCATTCGCATGAATGAAGTTTACTATTGAATTGTTTAAATAGCAATTTAAAAATTACATTTGCAGCTTTAAAAAGAATAAAACAGATGAATAGTGAATTTCTTCCAACAACTCTTTATACTTATTTTCCTTCTAAAAAATCGACTATGAAAGCAACTATTGCAATGCCTTTATAATAAGAACTACCCAACATTGTTGTACTTGAACTGCACTATTGACTCCTACATCACATTGAGTAGAATTTCTTGCAAAACCTTGATCGACAGTTAATAATTGCTAATTAAATGAATGTGAATCATTATTACCTAATACTGTTATTGATAAAATGTTGCAGTCCACTGGTATTATTTCGGCTGGTGCATCGTCAATTATCACTTATGTTGCATATCGTTAAAATTTAAAAACAAATCATTCTTCGGTGATAGTGGCGTTCCTAGGTTTCACATTTAACCACATACCTCCATCGGGCTTCATAAATCCATTTCTTGCGAATTTCATCGGAATGTGCGTTTTAGAGCACGGCTCAAAAATGAAGTTTTGTGCCAATTTTGCTATTGCTGTTTTTGCTTTCATCAAAGCGAATCTCATGGCTAAGAACAGATAAAGATTATAATTGTTGGCAAATAGCAAAAAAATAATGCAAATTCAAATATGATTGAGACAGTTCAGAATTTCTCACCAATACAATTTCTTGGTCCGACACCGAAAGGCATGTAAGCATAGGAATGTCTCTTTGCTTTATTTTCAGGGCTGAAACGTTCTGGGTCAAACTTCTCCGGATCGGGGTAATATTCAGGGTCTCTATGAATTGCCCATACGGGAACAGCAACAATATTGTTCTTCGGGATGATCAAATCCGAGTCAGGCACTTTGTAGTCTCTAGTAGCCTTCCTTTCTAAACGCACTCCAGGAGGCCACTTCCTCAGAGTTTCTAAACCATAAAATAATAAATCTTATATAGGCCAAACTGTTGTACTTTGCATTTCAATTGTATCTTAAAATTGCAATTTAAGATTTCTTTGTTGAATTAGAACATTGATTTAATAGCTTTACCGGAAACTACTTTATCAAGGTATTCCATTCGATTAACCATATCATATGTCAATTTTCCGTCGTTTTCTTTTGTAGTTTCATCAATCTCTCTTGCTAGTTTATTTTGACATTCGGGATTTAAGGCCATTTCGTAAGCAAAGTATATTAACAACGTTTCCGTTGTGTCAAATCCAGCAAAGAAAAATATCAAACACTGCGCACTAATGATATTGTCGGTGATTTTTAATTTCTGAACTTTATCCGAAGACAATTTTGTGTCCTTTTCGAAGTCATCGATTTCATCTTCCGGTTCTTGGTCTTGGCTCAAGATTTCCGATTTAGCTTCTATCATGAGTTGTAAAAAGTCTTCACGTTTCTCGCCTGTCTGTTGTCGGTGTTTGATTGTATTCAGAATAATATCCCTGAAGAATTCAGAAGATTTTACTTCAGACATTGAAACATTCAGAAGTTTTAGCAGTTTAGGAAATGCAAGCATGGCTATCATTTTCAGCAATCCTAAAACACCATCAAAATTTTTTTGAAGACGTTTTCCCATTGCATAAAACATAGAATTTGAATCGTCGAAAATTCTTCCATCCACACCGAAAGCTGCAGATGAAATAACATCCATCGTGAACTTCCCACACAGTTCTTTCATTTCCACTTCACTAGAATCTTTGACAGTAAGATTCAAAAAATTTACAAACTTGTCACCACAATTACTAAAAATTTCAAACATTCTTCGAATTTTTCCAGTAGTGAAGGTTGGACTCATAGTTGACCTGAGATCCTTCCACTCTTGATTTTCTTTAATAAGTATCATGTCCCCAAAGTATTTGTCCGTCTTTTGTGCCTCAAACGTTCTACGATTTACGAAAAAATCAAAGTCCTTTACCATGATGTGTTTCACTAAATCCAAGTCCAATGGGTAAAACATGGGTTGCCCAAATTCAAGTGTTCCGCCATACTTAAGCTTAGATTCCTTGAATTTTCGGTAAAATCTTTCATCAATTTGATGAAAAGGGAGTTTCATGAGCCATCGTTCTGGTAGTGTTGCTACTTCTCTAAACTGAACTAATGTCACTCCTTTCTTTTGCCAGTATTGGGAATTTCTGTTCAAATACTTTTTGCAGTATAGTATTCCACCCAACACAAATAAAATCGACAATAATATGAAAATCATTTTGTCAGAATTAAATGTCACAACAGTTCAACTTGAATAAAATAAAAGACTAGTGTAAAATTAAAAATTCACGAGGGATTCGTTTGAGTGCGCTTAGTAATCTAAACCAAACAATTTGAATCTCGGCGTGTCGAACACTGAATGATGTTACGTTGTGGCGTTCAGTTATTTCGGCCTGCTCGAGTGAGTTATAATTTTGTGTAGCTTATAAGCATCACTTGTACACATTAATTTGTTCACCCTTGAATATTGTATCTACTGCATTTTTTACCATGAGTATTAGCTGAATACTCATTATATTGCATTATATGTAAGTGGGTAATAACTACCCACACACGACCTTGTCCAGAGTATAGTGTATAATAAGTATACATGATTTATTTGCTGGAGTGGTCATCGTCCAAAGTCACTACATTACATGTACAGCCTACTCTGACCGTGCATGGTTAATACATCTCGATTTCGTGTACATAATATTATGTACATGTAAGCAAGTGCCATTGTGAGGCGATGAAGCTGCATTCATTTGTGTACTGTTTTTGCTGTGTATTTTTACTTGTATTATTTTGAGGTGTTATATTGAATCTAACGGTTTTTATAAAAAGGATCGGGATTATTTGCGTACCACGGTTGAGCTAATAATAAACCGGTTGGAACTGGATGTAACAAAGTAGCGTAAGATACACACCAATCTATATTACTTATCAGTTTTTACTGTTGTCATTTTATTTGCCAACTGCTATTGTCAAATGAGTTGTCAATTGTGTGTGTCGGCAATGTTGACTAATTTCGAATAAAATAAGTTGATTTTCTCGCTGGAATAATTAAGTTATTAAGTTGACGAATTAAGGTGTCGAGATATCGAATGATATATGGTAGACAGACAGACAGAATCTCAGAAAATAGTTTCCGTTGCTAAATAATAAATGTCGCCGATTCGATTGACCTGTACCATGCAGCCTTGGCTTAGTCGCTTAGTGGAAGGGGCGAATTCAAATGAAACGAACATAAGGTTCTGTTAGTAAGTTATGTTGATTAAAATGATGAAAGTCTTTATTACGGATCAATGAAGAATATACTGGAATAGTGTCAATATTTTATACTTCTGCAAATTAATAATTACTATAACATCACTTATAGTTTTTTTTAAATTTGATGCAGTATTTGATCATGTCAATTTTGTAACAAATCAACATAATTTTCGAAGGTATCCG